>PVKA01047186.1:0-14461 GCA_004027165.1 Ctenomys sociabilis | reverse complement strand
AAAAAAAAAAAAAAAAAAAAAAATAGGATAGTTTCAATAATTAATACATTGCATATTATTGTAGTGGTTATTCATAGTACAAGATGCAGACATGATATCCTGCCCAAACACTATTAGTACAAATCTTTCTTTCATTGAATGAAGAGAAAGTAGCTGCTATCTATGCTATTTTGTACATACACATACGAAATGGTCCTTCATTTGTATCCCCCTTTTTGTTTAATTTTGTCAGAGATGGGTATTCCATTGCCAAATATTGTATGTGTGTGAATTCAGCAAAATAATCCAATATGCTCCAGTAGTCCATAATAGTAGTGGGTTATCCATAGGACTGGCAATGTCAGTTGTTGACTTGAGCCTTTTACAGCTCAGCATATTAATATGAGCACCTCTTTTAATCGTGTTGTAAATTAAAGGGCAAATGACCCACCTGACAGACAGAGTGGTGCACAGGGCCATAGAAACACAGGATCAGCTGGGCTCAAGGTACCAGCCGTGGCGCCAGTGCCTCAGACTCACCCCAGGGAAAGGCCCTCAGTGATGGCCTTGCCTGCTCAGGACCTAAGGGTGGACCCAGGCTGAGTTACTGGGCACTTGGCTTGAAAGGCTTCCTACCCTGCAGTGGCAGGGGCAGAGTGCCTTCATTTTGGGAACAGTGCCTATCTATGGCACTGTCATAGGCTCACATAGCTTCACGACTCCGAGAGCCTCAATTACAAAAAGGCCTGGGGGCTGCACTTGGAGCAGAAGCCCCTTAGCTCCCCAGGGCCCATGCAGGAAGCCAGGGCCTAGGGACATCCAGGGACGTGGATTTAGGACCCTCACTCTTCAGTGTCCCCAGGCAGCAAGGACAAGCTAGGCCTAGGCTAGGCCCCAGCCCAAGTCAGACAGTGAGACACAGCCTCTTGCAAGGCCTGCTGCTTGAATGTTCTAGAACTCAACAAGTGAGTGAGTAGGAAACTGTTACAAAGGGGGTCCCTACTGGGGTGAAGGAAGGAAGGAGGGACTGGGTGAAGGAGGAGGGACTAGAGGGTTATGGGGTGGGTAGAGGGAAGGGTGAGAGAGACAGGTGCTGTCCCTAGGAGCTGTGGGAATCAGGAAGGAAGACTTGGGTCCTGTTTTCCTTTGTGGATTGACATTGCAGGGAAAGTTAAAAGGCCTCAGAGAGATTTCTGGCAAATAGAGAGGGAAACCCCTGCTAGACAGAGTAGCTAAGAAGAACAGAGCCGGTACTGCAGCCGGCTCGCCCCAGCCTGGCTCCCCTCAAGTGCTGGACCACGATAGTGCTTTACTCCCGCATCTCCGGGGAAGCACTGGCTTAGTTACTTTTCACTGGTTGCTGGGACAGACTACCCCACACGCAAAATTAAGGAAGAAAACGTTTATCTAGCTCAGTTTGTAGAGGTTTCAGCCCATACTCCACTGGCTCCAAGGCAGAGGGGCACAATTCACGGGCGGCAGCAAACAGCACAGAGGAGCAGCAGCTGCGGCTCCCACCAAGCTTTCCTCTTCCTTCCACACTGACTGCCGAGCCAGCTCCTCCCAAGTGACACAGCTGCAGAGTGGTGCAGGAAGCCCAGGAATTCTCCAAGGAGTGGGACGGGCCCCCTGCAAAGTCATCCTTAACTCCTTTTTAGGCACCTTTTGTGCCGAGTCACTCAGGGGCAGCCTGACAAGCCCTGGGGGTGGAACCAATCTCCCCCAGGCCCAATAGTGCCCCAGGACAGAACCAATCATGTCCCAGGTCAGGCCCTCCCTGCACTGCAGTGGGGCAGGGCATGCCAGAATGACACAAGGTATCAACCATTGCAAGCACAGAAAGAAACCAGGTGTGGAGGAGTTGTGTTATAAAAAAAAAAAAAAAAAAAAAAACAAGTAGTACATAAAATACAGTGTATACGAACCCCTAGACACCCCCTCTCCTATATATGTGGGTCTCTGTATCCTAGTCTTTTCTCACCATAATAATGCACTGAAGTGCACAGGTAGCCTTTTTCCTAGTTCAGCCCGGACTCTAACCCTGTACCTGGACAGCAGAGGCCACGCAAGGGCTTATTCCAACGGTCATGTGGGCAGCAGAAGGGGCAGTGGCCACACCAGAGCTCTCTGGGCCCAGAACAGCCAATCCAGTTATCACAGCTCTCAAGCGGAAGAGGCCCTTTCTCACCCTGTGGTAAGAGGGGCTGGGAATGGAGACCCCGAGCATGGCTCTGGGCTCCCTACCTTAGCTATCTGTCACCTTATTTCCCTCCTTTCCCCTTTCTTTTCCCTTTCCAGTAAAATGATTTTGTTTCTCCTTCTAACATATCTCTATTTTCTTGATGCAGGTTTCCCTACAGACCTATCCTCATGAGACACAATGGCATGAATAGAGATGAAGGGGAACTGAAAACCACCTGCTGGGCTCCAGGTTGAGATGGTGGCTGAGCAGGCAGGGAGGGAGCTGGGACTCTTCCTCCACTGAGGCCCCTCGCCAGGAGCCTGGACACAGCCTGGCAACAGAACATTCCAAGACACAGCTACATCTGGGGAGCATCAGGAGCCCCAAGGGTTCACAGGGGCCAGAATATCTCTGGGACATCTCCTGTCCTCCAGGAGCAGAGGCTCCCAGGCCATCTCCTTCTGGAACATTCTTTCTGGAGGCAGCTGCAGGCAGAGTCCCCACTGTGAGCTGCCAGGATGGTTGCTGATCAAATGCTATGGAGGAGGATGGTGACAGCGCTTCAGGGAAGCTGAAGCAGGTGACAGGGCCAGCACGACGGACCACAAATCCCATGTACCTCTGAGCTCAAGAGTAATTAGGAGAGCTGGGACTGTTTGTGGCGCATTCTGAGACACCTCTAGGACAGGTCCCTGAGGGAAAAGCAGAGCATCTGCTCAGAGACAGGGACAGCTGACCTAAAGCTGGAGGAAAAGACCTTGGGATCTGCCTGGGAACACAGGTAAGGAAAAAGAGAAAACTCCTGGGACCTGGGACCCCGCTGCCAGGATAGTGAGGTTTGACAGCCCCTGAGGCAGCAGGGGTGAGAGGGAGCCACTGGGCCAGGCAGCGGGGAATAAAGATGTGTGCCAGCCCTTTGGAGTTCAGCCGTAACAAGAAAAGAGACAGCTCAGGGCCCGATTCCCAAGAGCCAGGGAGCAGCCTGCAGCTCCTCAGGGGACAGGGAGCTTCCTGTCCTGTGATACAAGGGCCGCTGCTCCCTCAGCAGGACTGGGAAATCAAGACTGTCGACACAAGGAAGCATCTTTATTTTTATTCTTCATATTGCAACGGAAGTCTGGAGTCACGTCCAGCTCCCTGCGGGCAGACTTGTTTTGTTGAAATCATAAAAATGTGATTTCTTAGGAAAGATGATCAATATTTCCTTTGGTTTTTATTCCTTTCTTCAAGCCTTTCCATTCTCCCATGCGTGCTTCTCTCAGCGCATCTCTTATTTCCTGTGGAGGCAACATCTCTGACCCAGGGAGAGAGATGCTGCAGATGGACTTTCTGTCCTTGACCTCAGGTGGCAGATGTGGGGGAGGGCAGGAAGCAAGGAAGAAGTGGGTAAAACCCAAGGGAGATAAGGGACTGTGGCTGCTCCACAGGAAATTAGCTGGGAGTCAAAAGAATGCTGCTTTGGAAGGAAGTCAAGAGTGGCCTCTCTCCACAGGGACCATGAGCCAGGACTGAACACCAAGAAGGCTCCAGCCAGGCCAAGGCTGTCAGGAGTGAATCCCAGGGTGGGGCACGGCCCATGCAAAGGCCCTGGGGCAGAGCTGGGCTGAATAAACTCAGGGGAGAGAGAGAGAAGGGCCAGGGAGATGGCTCAATGAAATAAGCATGTCCCTGGCAAGTGCAAGGGCCTGAGTTCAATCCCTGGTTCTGCCAAAAAGAGAGAGAGAGAGAGAGAGAGAGAGAGAGAGAGAGAGAGAATCTATGGAGGAGGGGTACAGAAAGTGGCCATCAGGAAGGCAGGTAGGGTAAGGGGGATTGGGCAGATTCTCTAGGGCCAGGTTGAGACCCTGGGATTCACACAAGAAACAGTAAGAAGCCCCTGGAGGAATAGGAGGTGAAGGGGAGGTGTTGTGGCTGCTTTGAAAGTTGATCAACTGCTGGGTGGAAAGAGCCTATGGGGGCCAGAGCAGGGACTGCGGACACGGGCTGATTCTAGGTTGGCTGGGTATCAGACCTTGGGCAAATGTGTCTTTCCAGAGCTTCCGTATCCCCTTCTGTGAATGAGGAAATCATGAGCTGTCCTTAGGCTGCTCCAAGGATTTCATAGGATGATACACGTGGTCCAGCCCAGGACACACAGCCAATGCCTTTCTGTAACTAGGTGACTGGCCTGGACCTTCCCAGGCTGACACCCATGGCCCAGCAGGTAACTTAGGCCAAGTCAGCAGGCCCTGGGCTGTGTGGACACCGTGCCCCCCCCCCCGCCCTTCATCCCTGTCTGGGCAGCAAGGGTCTCCACATGTGCTGATGCCATGGCACCGACTCTGGGACTGCAGGGTCACTTCACAGCCCTGAACGGAGCCCACAGAGGGGCCACCACCATGGCAGGGTGGACACGGCAAGGCCAGCAGCACCCAGAGCAGACTGCTACAGCGCAGCACAGCTCTGCCTGAGGTCCCGGTACCGGTGCTCCAGCCGATCAATACCCTTGCAGCTGAGCCACTCGCCATCCTCGTTTGTCACTGACAGAGCCTTCCAGTTGTTTGGGTTGAAACTCCAGGGCTCCTTGCAACCTCCACCCTGCCAGAAACCCAGAGGGCATTTCCCTGTGAGACACTTTCAGAAGCACAGTGTCGTCCTCTTGGTGGGATTCAGGGAGTGGCCAGGGAGCCCGGGCTGAGACTTAGCACCTGTCGGGTCAGGAGAGCACGCACAGGGTCTGTTGGGGTCTGTTCTGACCCCAACATGATACTATTATACCCTGCACGCACAGAAATGAACATTTCTGATTTTCAGATAAACAATTAGGATCTCTGTTTCTGAGGTTTGGTTAGAAGAAAACAAACTAGCCACCAAGCTCCTGGCCAGGAAGTCCAAATCTGTTGCTGATACTAATACTGCTTTCCCTGGGCAGCTGTTCTAAGTCTGGTTTCTTTCATTGCAAATCCAAGTCCTCTGGTAAGGATGGAGGCTCTGTCTCCCCTGAGGCCTCTCTGGCCTCTGTTGATGCCATTCCACCTGGCCAAAGGCTTTGGCCTCAACTCCAACCCCCAGCCTTGCTCTGGACCAGTTCCAGATGACAATTGGTGCTTCAGAGCCACCAAAAAAAAAAAAAAAAAAAAAAAATGTTCTGGTGTCCTAGGGCTCAAAGCACATCCCAGGAGCTTCAGGAGGCCACACCAGCTGCAGGTCCATGTGCCGTGAGGTCCGCCAGCCTGTGTTCTCATATCCCCCTTGGAAGAGAGAATTTGTCTCTGCTCTCTCCACCTGCTCCAAGCATTTTCTGTCTCTGTAAATCTACCCCACACACATGTTGCCGGGGACCTAGAGCCAGGCCCTGCAAGCACCCTTTCTAGAACATGCATGGAGGGCAAAGCTAGGCAGGACATTCCCACCTCAAAGTCATCTTTGCAAACTATCCGCAAGCTGGCTTCACCCTTGGTGGGGAAAAGGCTGCCAGATGCTGAGAGTTCTCGGAGACCAAAACAAATGGCCAACAGGAAGAGCCAGAGGAGGAGGGACAGCGCTCTCCACTAGCCTCTGTTCTTGGCTTTCCTGACATTTAATTAAGCCCAGTGGAGTTCATTTTATAGGTCATAATAGAGGGTGATATGATTAGGAGCAACTTTACCTGGATGCCCTACCATAGTCTCCCAGCTCCCCAGATCTCTTCTCTCTCCCACCCAGCAGATATTCATGGAGCAGCTGCCCGGCCTGCCGTGCCCAGCCTGCAGGTGCTGCTACTAGATGAGGTGAGACAGGGCTGGGGGGCTTCTGTCCTCGTGTGGCCTCTGGAGGGCTGGAGGGAGACACTGAGCATCCCTGATACTGCAAGTGCTTGCTTTCCCCAGGCAGGACCCCGTGGCCCAAGCCGGGAAGACACCAGGTAGCTGCAAACAAGAAGGTGAATTTTTTTTTCAATTAATTTTATTGAGAAAGAAATAGCAATGAGACGATTTCAAAACAGGTTAGTAGGACAGTTAGAATAATTAATACATTACAAATTGTTCTTTGTAGTAGTTATTTATAGTACAAGAAGCAGATGATATCTTGTCTAAACACTATTAGTACAAATCTTTCTTCTCATTGAACTCAAAGAAAGTAGCTGTATATCTATCCTATTTTGTATATACAGATATATTTTTTTTCACTGCAAAATGGTCCTTCATTTATATCCCCCTTTTTTCTTTAGTTTTGCCATTGCCATTCAAATATTGTAGCTGCATGAATTCAGCAAAATTATCCAACATAGTCCAGTAGTTCATAACAGAAGTGGGTTATCTGCAGAACCAATGATGTAGAGTGTGACTAAGGAGAGTCACCTAGAGAGAAAACATTCCCTCAGGCTTTCACAGACAGCAAATTGGCCAAGCAATGGCCATGACTCATCCACATGGCTGACATCTGACAAAAAAACCTACAAACTGCTGTACAGGGCTTCAGGATAAATCCTGAGGGGATTTGACTGACCTTGTCAGATACACAAGTTACATTTCTTGCTATATAGGTCTTAACCATCCAAGAGAAAAGCATAAACACAAAGTATAAAAAGTAAAGCCATATTAATATGCTGAGCTGTAAAAGGCTCAAGTCAACAACTTCTGACATTGCAAGAGGGTGAATTCTTGGCATCATTTATTTACATATTACTTCAATCATTTACTTCTTAAAGTACCGAAAGTAGTGTGTGCTCCATGGAAACAGGCACAGTGCCCATGGTGTGGCCCCCTTT
The DNA here is from genome assembly GCA_004027165.1 of Ctenomys sociabilis. Taxonomy (NCBI): domain Eukaryota; kingdom Metazoa; phylum Chordata; class Mammalia; order Rodentia; family Ctenomyidae; genus Ctenomys; species Ctenomys sociabilis. The sequence goes on along the minus strand of PVKA01047186.1, from coordinate 7,571 downwards.
ACTCTCTGGGACTCCAGTCTCCACCCCGCCATCATTTCTCCAGAGGCCACCCGAGAGAGTGGACATCTGAGAGGGCGTGGGATGACAGGGAAACCTCTCTGACCTTCCCTAAGCATTTACTAAGCAGCTACTTGGTGAAATGTATCATACCGAGTCCGGCACAGTAGTAAAGTAAGTGGAAAGGGCATTCTTCCTTCAAGGGTCAACCATCTTCTAGGTCACATCACTGTGGATCATAAATTCAGGGGCAAGAGCTTCAAACATCCTTCCAGCCACTCAACTCTCCTAACACCCTGGCCACGTGGCACTCCCCCCTTGTTTACTTCCCATCACAGTCAGCTCGCTTCTTACTCAGGTAGCACCATCTATCATGAGAATTTCCAGCTGGGGAGATAGCTCAGTTGCAGAAATGCTTGCCTGGTAAGCTCAAGGTCCCAAGTTATATCCCTGGTACCCCCTCCCCCCACCACACACACCAAAAAAGACCCTATTGTAAAAGTTTCTTAAAAGTTCTCTGGCACTGTAGCTCAGTGGTAAAATTCTTGCCCAGCACATAGGAGGCCTTGAGTCCCATTCCCAGGACCAAGAAAAACAAAATGCTCTTCTTCATATTGAAAAGACTCCCAGATTCTTATACCAGGCTGGCCCTTGGGGCACAAGAAGGGGGCTTTAGTCCTAACCATGGTTTCCAGTCCCCTCCCCAGATACCCTTGTTATTGTGAAGATGCACCCCACAGCCCCCGGGTCTCCTTCAAAGGGACTTCCCTAGAGGTCTGGCTGTATAGAAGTCCAGCTGTCCATTTCCCGCACATCCTGCCACCTTTGGGGTTTTGAGAGCTGCACCCTCTGGCCGGCACAGATCCCTGAGTTGTGGCCCAGCCTCTCGTGGTCACAGTTTGTTCCTACAATGCAACAGCACCCTGCCTGCTGAGAGGTCCCTGGTGCCCCTGGGCAGCAGTCCACGCAGATACCCATCAGCCTAGAGCCAGGCTAAGAGCCACAAAGCCTCAAACTTCCTCTGCAGCGCCCCCTTAAGGCCACTATCCACTCACCACAGCCCGCCAGGCTTCCACGCAGGCAGGCATGTGATTCTCAGTAGCTCCACCTGTGAACTGCATAGTAGCTGCATTCCTCAGGAATGTGCCTCTGTCCTTTGGAGCAAGGTCCCTGGTGCCCAGGCCAGGTAAGAGAGAACTACACGCTTAGTGGCTGATCCTCCTGCCTGATCCGTGGAGGCTGCTGGGGTAGGGAAGCTGCAGATCAGAGTAAGGATCCTTCCTATGTTTCTCTCCAATATTGATAGACATGGCTAGGGAAAAGCAAGGAGAGACCCCCCTCCCCTTCCCCCCGGTACGAACTGTGGACTGGTCCTTCCCCTGGAGCAGGGTTTGTGGGTGGCTTGGGGTAAACAGGAGAGTTTTCCTAAGAGCAGGGAAAGAAGAACCCCAGGTTCTGAAGGGTGAGGGAGACATGAAAAGACTGCACCTAAGACCCCAAAGCATGTCCTTCTTGCCTGTCTTAGTCACTTTTCCCACTGGGACACAATCCTTAACATCAGCAATTTAAAGGAAGAAAGGTTTATTTTGGTTCACAGTTAACAGGGGCATTCAGTCCATAATTGCCTCCAAGGCAGGGAGGCGTGGCAGAGAACACAGCGGAGGCAAAGCTGCCCCTTGGCAGGATGAGCACTGGGAAGCAGAGAGATTCCAAGGAGAACCAAGAAGGGAGACTGACCTTGCAGCCCCTCCCCCTCCGGGCTCCACCTCTGGGGGCCAGACCCTGCTTCCTCACAGGAAGTCAGCCATAATGCCCTTACAGTCCAATCACCTTCTTAAGGTTTAGCCCATGATTATACGAGGACTTAGGAGGACATTTACATAGAAACCAGAGCATGGCCTTCCACCCTCCCCATCCTCCCCTACCAGAATATGGGGCTGTCCATATATAGACAGCCTCACTTAGGGCATCTTCCCTGGTATGTGAGAAAAAGCCATCTGGTCCGTTCTTCCCACTTTCCAAAATGAACACTCACTAGACTAGGGAAGTCATGTTAACTTTGAGTACAGTAACTGTGAATGCCAATGAAAGAGCGGGGGTGGGAAAGCGTCTCTGCATATCAGTTAAAATACTGTCCTCGGATGGTCAGTGCCAACTTGATGGGGTTGAGAGATGCCTGGGAGATTAGCAAAACACCGCTCTGGGTGTCTTGGGGGGCATTTCCCAAAACGGTTGTCCTGTGGGCCAGCAAGCTGAGTGGGGAAGACCTACTCCGATGGCAGGTGGCATGTCCATGAGGCTCACAGCCCAGGCAGAACAAAAGCTGAAGGACAAGGAAGGTGGCCAGCACTTGCAAGTGCCATTCTGCTGAAGTGAGCAGGTCTTCTGCTGCTCCCGTCAGCTGTGGGCATCAGACTCCAGCATCTTCAGCCTTCTGACCTGGACCCATGCCAGTGACTCTTCAGCTCTTAGGGCTACATTCTTGTCCTATGGCCTCCAGCCTCTTGAACTGAACTACTACTGGATTCTCTGCCAGTGTGGACTGTCCTGACTGATCCCCTAGACCAACTTAATAAATCCCCTTGCACAATTGTATTCTGTTGATTTTATTCCCTAGAGAACACGGACCAATACATGGTCCAACTGCAGTTCCCTTCTCTGTGGTGGAATGGTCTATAATTGAGCAGCCCTGGACAGCTGGATGGCAGCTCTTCAGCACCAAGCCCAGACTCCTCCTGCTCTCCAGGCACCAACCTTGCAAGTTGCTGTCCTTGTCAGGAGCCACAGTGACTCAGGGCCACGTTTGCATAGAGCCAATGGGACATAAGACAAAGGGCGAAGCAGAAGAGAAAACTCCCTCCCCCTTGAAGGGCTTCACCTAGATGTCATGCACCTCTTTTCTCTTCTGTCTCATTGAAAAGAGTCACGTGACCACACCTAGCTGCAAGGGAGGCTCAGCAAAGTTGGCTTCATTTTGGGCAACTCAGCATGATTGAAAGTGTTAGCTTCAAAAGAGAGGAGTGGAGCAAGTGGCAGTGTTTGGAGCAGAAGCTTCTCGTTTATTGAAGTTGCTCCTGAAGGAGCCAGAGCCCTGTCAGAGTTGAGGGGATGACTAAGCAAAAACTTCTCTGGAGGTGCAAACCTTTTTCACCAAGCTCTACCTGGACTCCATTCCCACAGAGAACAGCATCTAGAACATTCTCTGTGCACCACGCTTCATGTGTGGTGAAATTGTTATTGAATACATTTGCCTTCCCTGCTATGTCAGTTTCCCTTATAGAAATGACATCATTAACAAAAAGAGATTGAGGCCTCTGAGCACACTACTAAGATGCTTCCCATCTTCCCACAACTCACTCCCAGAGCCTGCACATCCGGACGCATCACCAAGTTCTCAATCATTTTTCTGGGGTAGGAAGGGCCTCATTTTGAGCAGGAGGGCCTTGTTGTCAAGCAGGAAAATAGCGAGTCCCTGAGGACCAGGCTGGAACCCTGGGCTGGGCTCCTTCTTCATTGGGCTTTTACCATCTGGTTGGGGCATCTCCTAATTCGGATTACGAAGTATGACAGTCGCAGGCAAATGCCTGCTGGCAAATCTCCCAACCCCAAGAGGATCCTGTGGTAGGCTCCCTCTGCAAGAGGAGGCAGCACCGACACCGATGAGGAGGCTTCCCACCTCTTTTCCTTTCCTGCTGGTTCTGCCCACGCAGAGCTGGCTGTTTGCCTGGGCCTCCCTTTCTCTATTTGGTTGTTACACTTCCCAAATAAGATGTAAAGGCAAAACATATGCATAATGCATAATTGTATCACTTGGAGTTGTTTAGCTTCATCCCTGCAGTTTCTCAAGTGTTCTTGCAATTAAAGAATGGAAGAGCACGCTCAGGGGAAAGTGATCCAACTACCACTTACCTCCGTGGAAGGCATCTGTAGCTCAGTGGTCACAGGGGGGCGTGTATCTGCGGCCCGCTGTGCACTAGACAAGTCTTTTGTTGTCTGTGTTGTGATCCCTTGGCATCTTCCGGCCTTGTTGACCTACAGGCCTGCGCCCCTCCAGGCTGGCTGATTCCTAGATTCACTGGGGGTACAAGTCAAAGCAACCCAGCCCAGGGCCCTCCCTCCAGCCACCGCCCCTCCTTGGGCTCTCAACACTGCTGGGCGTTGTCCACCTGCCCTGGTTACCCAGGACCAGGAAAAACGGGGGGACAGCCAGCCACTCCTAAGCCCTCAGGCCTGCTCTTTCCTGCATGCCACCATAAAGTCCCTGGCCCACATTTGCAGGCCTCCCTCTGTTTCCTCTCAGCCTCCTGTGTGGTCTTGCATGGATCTGGAGTATAATCATCCCCTCCCTTCATGGAAGCCATTGCTGTGTCTCTGTGTCTTATCACAGCAGACAAAAATCAAATGCCAGCACCTGGCATAAGCCATAAGCCTCTGCATGTCCCGCTCTGTGGGCGCCCACGCCCACGCCCACGTCCACGCCCACGCCCACAACCACCCACTCATCCGTGGCCCCTTGTGTCACACATATGACTTTGCATCACAAAAGTGCCCCCATGATGTCAGAGGCGCCATGAATCACAATGACAGCTCCCCTGGTATCCAAGAGACCTGAGCAGGCTGCAAAGTCACCGTCCCCCGCTGTGAGAGCCCTCCCAGCAGAAGGGACTAAACTGCATCAGAATGACCCACATTATACAATGGCTAGTGACCCAGTTAACCCCCAGCTACTTTCCTACTTCTGTGTCCTGGGAACGGTGGTGTTTACTCCCGTGGGGACAAACCCTCATGAATGTGCCAGTGGCCGCCTGGGCCAGTGTTGTCACAGGAGTGGGCTTGGGGGCCAGGGCCTCCGCCTGGGCTGCTGAATCTGAATGGGGCCTTTTCTTTTCCCTCTCTGCTCTGCCTTGATTTGCATGACTAAGCTTTCATGTCTCTTTAAAAAATGTGTTTGTTTATTTCTTGATTGTTGCTGTGTCCCCCACCAGGGACAAATTACTTGCTCACCAAGTCAGTCTGGCACAAGTCCAAGTCTGCTCCTCTAGCAAACCTACAGCCACACTGTCTGTCCTTGCACGGGGAGGGTTTGTGTGGCCAGGGAAGTGGGGCTGTGCCATTACACTGATCCTGTCCAGAGTGTGTGGCTCCTAGCAGAGGGGGTCCCAGACACAAGGGCAGGACAGACCCCTGCGCTGTCAGTGGAGCTCAAGCTAACGATGCCCTCTGGGTGGCCGGGTGGCCAGGAAAGCAGATTCCCTGCAGCAAGAGCCAGTGTTGCTGACCCTTGTCAGACTTGTTCTTGGTCCTGTCAGGCCCAATGCCCGTAATTTCCCCTTTATTTGATCAAAATAAAAATCACGGCTAATGCAACCTACCCACATGCATATTTTTCATCAATGTAATGTCTCAACTATAATACAAAGAGGAAAGGAAGTGTCTGTCATAAAATGTATCCCGCCTGTCATTGCCCTGGCATGACTCAGCTCACGGGCACAAGAAATCGATCAGATGTGGACCGTGGAGGCAGAACCTCGGGAAACGAGCGCCAACTGCCAGCAGCCACACAGGGCTGGGGCAGCTCGGATGTCATGGGAGGCTGCAAAATGAATCCAGGGAGAAAAGAGACACCCCAGACCTCCAGTCGGATTTCACTGGGCTGGTGCTTCAGTGACTCAGGCGGATTCTGATTCCAGTGTGCTCCCCTGCCTTTTGTGTCACAACCTGCTGCAGCCCCATGAAACCCGCAGGGCCCAGCACAAAACCAATGTATCATCTTGAACTTGAACCTAAACCTGATCTGGAGGTCCCCCCAGCTGCACATCCACAGATGCACCCCTGGGAGGGGTCTGGGTTGCTGCTGGTGCCCTGCCTGTGCCACCAGCCCCGTTGCCTTGCCCTGTAGCAAAGTGGAATCTACCTGGTCCACAGGACGTTAGACCCGTGCCTATTCTAGGACACCCTTCAGCCAGCGACTGCTGAGCACAGAGACACAATGCCAATCCCTTGCTTCACAGTGGGACCAACTCAGATTGCATCTCCCGCTGCAATCCAGCCGAAGTGCCCCCTTCCCTCTGCTGATTCTGGGCCCTCATTCCCTGCTTCCTGCTACCCTATTATAAACCCCCACTCCTTCTTTTCCCACCTTATTCTATATTTTCAGCCGCCTTTTCCCCTCTGTATCACTGACTGCTCAAGCCCATTACCCCCCAAATGAGTGGATGGCAACAACTTAAATCGAAGAGACAAGAGGAATGACTTTAGGGTTCCAGGAGGTTCAAAACCTTCTGACGGCATTGGAGATTCTGTGGGAGCTGAGACAAAGAATGTCTCTGGGTGGCCGCTATTTACTCGGCTTTTCAAAGAGAGGAGGGAATGGTGAGGCAAGCACAGGTTCTGAGCAGGACTGTGGCAGTCAGCTCAGATATCGTCCCAAGTAGTAAGCTACATCAGTGAGAACTGCCTTATCTCTAGGCTGGCATTTGTTGTAGGAGTGTGGAGCCTGCAGCCGTGTTCTCCCTTTAGTCAACTGGGGTTGGAGCCAGATGCCCTCAGTTGTGGCCTCATCTTGTCCTTCGAGGCATCATGGCTTCACAGGCCACTGCAGGCCTCCGCTGGAACACGTGATTCATAAAGGTTCACTTTCTACACACCTGACGCCCATCTCCAGACAGGGTGCCTAGGCCTCGGACAGACTCACAAACACGGAAAGCCAGTCAGTTAATTTCAAACCCCACTCAGAGCCTCTTCACAGAGGTCTCCATTGCCTCTGCCCTGTTCTACCCTCATTCCTTCTCTTCTTGGTCAACCACATCCACAGGGGTCTCTGGCACGGGCTCTACTTCTAAGGAATCCAACTTAATACAGGGTCGGACAGAAACCAAAAGACCCCTTGTGAGACCATTCCAATCATCAGCTGAGAGCTGATGGCGGCTTAGGCCGAACTGCGCCAGCAGACAGAGAGAAGGAACTGGTGGCTTTCTGGTATCTGCAACTGCATCGATGCCATTCCACAGGGCCAGTGCCTAAGACAGATCAGCAAACAACCTTCTACCCAAAGAGCTGAACCTTCCTCAGCAAGGGCCCTCATTCCCAACCTTGTCCTTTCTTGGGTCATTCACAGAACCATAGCCAAACACATAAGCTTTTCATATCCATTTCGCTTGTTTAAATCATTGTGTGGCTTCTGCCTCCTGGTTGGGCCCACATTGCCACACTACGGGTCGGTAGAACCTAGCAAGAAGCCAAATGAAGAACCAAGGAGATGGCTCAGTGAAATAAGTGCTTCCCTGGTGAGCTCAAGGGCCTGAGTTCAATCCCCAGTTCCGCAAAAAAAAAAAAATATGCCAAATGATGAAGAAGAAAAGCAGTGTGTAGACTTCAGCGCTATGGAATAGAGTGTAGGACCCAGGTTTGGGACTGAGTAACAGTAATTTAAAATCAGCACAGAGGGGCCTGGGAGATGGTTCAGTGGAATAAGCACTTCTCTGGCAAGCACAAGAGCCTGAGTTCAATCCCCAGTTCCACCAAAAAAAAAAAAAAAAAAAAAAAAAAAAAAAAAAAAAAAAAAAAAAAAAAAC
>PVKA01047185.1:0-14461 GCA_004027165.1 Ctenomys sociabilis | reverse complement strand
TCCTGATTTATTTAGCCAAGAATTAAAGAAACATAGTAGAATGAGGCAGACAAGTTGGTGTAATAGTAATATTTATTCTTTATGTGTTTGTAAAGTTTCATCACTGAAGCTCTCGGAAAACAACTTCTAATTTCTTTAGTATGTCTAGGACTATTTGATATACAAATTTATTTCTTTAATAAATCTAGAACTATCGGAAAAAAAAAAAAAAAGGACTGTCCTGCTACAATGTATATGGTTAGATTTCTAAAATTCTGTGTAAAAATATGTAATAGTTTATTCCTGTTTTTTAAAGTATATTTTATTTTTTTTTTCATATTCTGTATGGACTTAAAAGTTTAACATATCAATACTTGATGAAAAATAGCTGTTCCATGTTATGCCTAAGAGGTTTGATATTCAGACAGACAGTGAGGTTAAGTTCAACAGCCTAGGTTGTAGGGTAATAACAATAAGCTTCTCTTCTGGAGGGTAATAACCTAAGTCTGCAGAGAAAGGAGGGCTGCAAGGACACCCAACAGTTTGGCCCTAGTCTTTCAAGGTCAGTGATATTCAGGACATAGGAAGAAAGTGATCGATGATGTAGTGTGGCTAAGGAGAGTCACATGGAGAGAAAACATTCTCTCAGGCTTTCACAGAGAGCAAATTGGTCAAGCAATGGCCGTGACTCACCCACATGGCTGACAGTGACAAAGGATCTACAAACTGTGGTATAGGGTTTCAGGGTCAATCCTGAGGGGATTTGACTGACCTTATCAGATACAAAAGCTATATTTCTTGATATATAGGTCTTGCTTTATCTTGGTCTTAACCATCCAGCAGAAGAGTATAAAAGCAAAGTATAAAAAATAAAGCCATATTAATAGGCTGAGCTGTAAAAGGCTCAAGTCAACAACTTCTCACATTGCCAGTCTCATGGCAATCCCACTACTATTATGGACTACTGGACTATATTGGAATATTGTGCTGAATTCACACATCTGTAATATTTAAATGCTGAAAATAAACAAAAAATGGGATACAAATGAATGACCATTTTGTATCTGTATATTCAAAATAGAATAGTGATACAGCTACATTCTCTTAATTCAATGAATAGAAAGATTTGTTCTAACAGTATTTGCAAACAGGATATCATACCTGATTCTTGCATAATGAATAACTACTAACACAATAATATACAATGTATTAATTATTGAAACTTTCCTACTAATTTGATTTGAAACTGTCTCATTGCTATTTCTTTCTCAATAAAATAATGGCAAAATAACAATAAAAAATGCGTTAATATTTGAAAGTTTAAAAAAATAAAATTAATCACTGTCGTTTTTAAGGAACCAAATCATATGTAACTGTGTTTGTATTTCCCACTGGAACATTTAAAGAATGTGACTGATGTGTGGTCCATGCCCACTGTATGAATTTCACATCAGCAGCAGCACTTGGAGCTTGTTAGAAATGTAGACTCTGAAGCCTGACCTCAGGGCTCCCGAGTAAGTCTGCATTCGACCCAGGTCCCTGGGAGGTGCATAAATGCATTAAAAGTTCCAGCAGCACTGCTGTGTAGGTTGCTGGACAATCTAATAAGTGGAGAGAGACTTTCACTAAGCACCTGGGAGGAGACGCCGTCAGTTCCACAGTTTAGACTGGTAGTCACTTAGATAAATATAAGTTGGATCATGACACAATAAAAATGTTTACTCAAATGGCATGTTGATTTTGTGAAAAGAAAGTTGCCCGGTAAACCTCAAATACGTAAAGTGAGTTTCTGCTCTCTGTAGGTGCTGCTGCTCCTGTCCCCTTACATAGTTAGAAAGGTGTCTGATTTTATAGCCAGACAAATGCTGAACTGAGAATCTGATCTGTTTAGTGAAGCAGGAGTTGGATTTGCATGGGGAAAAGCGATCTAATTACAGGGTCATTAAATTCATGTCAATTTTCACAGCGTTTGCTTTTCAGTTCTCTGTGGAGAGTAAGGTTAGGACAGTCAGGAAGGGCACTCATGGCTATTGAATGAAGTCTTCAATCACTGGTTAATTTAAAACAAAACATCCACGTGGCCTTCCCACCCACAATCATGAGGTGACCTGCTGCAGGTGTGTCTGGTACCACTGATAGCCAAGACTATTTGTCCTCTCTTTACTGGGTTTAGAGCACTACCAGGCCTAAAGCCCCTTTTCCTATGGCTCATCATGAACAACTGGTGAGAGAGGGGATCCCTCCTCCAAAGACAGAGCAGACTAATGCGATTTGACCTCTGCTTCTGGTTAGAGACCCAGGATTGATGCTTGCATCAGCTACTCTCTTGACCCCAGTAAAACTAATTTTTATTGACAGTCTGTTGAATTTGTGATTTAGGCAGGTTTGTAAGCCCTTAAATAAATAAGGTGTCTTCTGATTTTACTATTTTGTAAGTCATCTTAAACCTACCCACTGCTTCCCTGGAAGCTTTTTCACTGTGTTATTTACAAAAAGGCTCTGTTGAAAAAATGTGAGTCTAATATTTTGACCACCCTTCCCTCTACCACCAAAGCTCAGCAACATATGAATCCTGAATGCTGTAACTGAGTTTTCAATTTTAGTGTTGTTGGGGGTGCAAATAAAGGGATTACATCGGAATCCATCTAGAAACATTCTACTGGAAATCAGACTAAGCTGAGGAACAGTTGTTGCCTTGGGGAGCTTCATTGCCATTTGTGGATGCGACTGGCTCTAGCCACCTACCACCAGGGACCTATAAAGCAAGCCCCATGTTCAAGCCTCTCTTTTAAAAACATCCATAAAAAGACCAGAGACATGAACCCTACAATAAATTCTAGATGCATTTGTGCTGGAGCCATGAAATGATAGCAATAACTCCTCAGTTGCATTAATACTACATCAGCTTTTTTTTTAACATAACATGTTAGGGCCATTTTTTAAAAATAAAAAATCATCAAAAACACAACAGAGCACACCCCAATGGCTGTTTACTCTCCGTTTTTCATTCATGTCAGACTTTATGTTGACTTATTTCATTTTGCCACAAACAACCTTTATGGTTGGTTCAGCGGTACTCAAGGGTCACTAAGAGGGTTGGCCCCCACTTGTTCTCACACTTAGATCTCTTCCTGCTCCTTGATCTCATCCTGGCCTTCTCAGTTACTCAGCTGTTGTTCATCTTCCACAGCTTGGCTGGGTTGTGTCCTACACCTGCTGTGTTCTTAGTATCACAGAGAACGTGAGGAATAAGAAGTCTCCACTCAGCCTTCGTCCTCAGAGGAGCTCAGCACACTTTTGGAGATGCTCAGGATGAAACCAGGGGCCTGTGTTGGGTTAAATGTGAGGAGCTTTCAGAGGGGGAGCACTGGATGGCAGGAGTAGTTAGCAAGGGGGTCTGGGGAGAAGCAGAGCTGGGCTCTGTGAGGAGGCAGAGGGCGTGGGCTAAGGGGTATGGGGCCGGTGCTGCTGTGCAAAGGCAGGGCTGTCTGCCCTGAAGCTGTGCATGATGGGGGTGGGGGTAGTATGGGCACAAAGTGGAGAAAATAGTAGAGAAATGGTTCATCTGGAGAAGACGAAAAGAGGCACACAAGCAGAAGGATGACTCCTCAGGTGTGAAAGAAGGGGAGGGGAATGCCATGGGGCTAGACGGGAAGTTTAGAGTCTCCACCTTACTTTGGAGATTCTTTCCTTACTTCCTTCCTGCCCACTTTTCTTAGGGTGTGCTGTGCAATCTACTGACTTTACATTTTTTTTAAAGGCAGATTTTGGGCTTTTATGCTGGACCAGCTACAGAGTTTTAGTAATTTTCTGTGCATTTTACATATGAGGAAATTGAGGCATATGGAGCCTAAGTAACCCACCCTGTTATTGCAAGGCTGGGCTTTGTGCTCAGCGTCTGAGGTCCACTCTGCATCTCTGTGGTTGTTCCTGTTCTCATTTCCTTTCACTGCTGGATGGAGAAGCAGAGCAGGCCACATCTGTGTGTTTGTGGCCTTTATGTTTTTGCCTTTTAAAAAAATACTTTCTGTTTTGTTTGTGTTTTCCTTGTGGGACAAACAACATACTAACAATAAGAGGAGAGAAAAGAAAGCCATCTATGTTAATCTCTGGGGTTGTTTTCATGAAGTAATGTTTCAGCCTGGCTGGAAGAGAGAGAATGTGAGAGCGACCCAAGACCGGGTGCAGGGTTTGAGTTTTGTTTTCATTTTTTAAAGGACTTTTTCTTTGTTTCCTGTGGCTTTTGAGGTGCCAATCAATGAGAGAAGATGCTAGGCCTTCTCTCTTCTTTCCACCTTCCTACTCACTGGAAGTGACAGGCCAGCAGTAGCCTTGGACTGAGAGATAAAAGCCATCTCCTGTAAGTAATATCTCTGGGGCAGCCCCATCCACTATTGTATTTCTATGCCATTGTGTAGAAGTTCTTCTTTTTCTTTTTCTTTTAGGTAACAATAAGAAATGAACCCAGGGCCTTTGCACTGGGCTATGTCCTAAACCCCTGCCCCATTTATAAACAAAGAAACAGAAAAATTTGAGAGAGGATATTGCTACGTCACTAAGTTGTTCAGACCGTATTTGAACTTGTAATTCTCCTGCTCCAGTATGTGTTTTTTTTCATATTTTAGCAAGCCTCTACAGGGTCTCACTAAATAGTTAGACTCGTAGAGATCTGCCAGTGTTCATCCCCCCAAGAGCTGGGATTACAGGAATGAGCCATCACATCCAGTCTCAAGTGCAATCTCAGCAGCACTGGGGGTGGGACCAGCACACCAGGCTGGGATCAAACCCCTGGCTAGCTGCTGCTTTTGCCTAAGCAGGCACTTTAATCCACTGAGCTATCTGGCCAGCCTTTGTGTCTTATTTAAAAACCACAGCAACAGCATCACAGTTAGTCATGAGTAGTTTCTGGAACCTTTCCACCTAAGTTCAGTTCTATCTCCCCTACCTGCTAGCTTAGCAAATTGTTTAAACCTCTCTGCCTCGGTTTTCACATTTAAATTGGGTGTGATGCAGTCCTTTTTCTCCAAGGATGGCTGGGAACATCCTACAAAGTGTTTAGAGTAGAGCCTAGCGTAGGATAATAGCTCAATAGGCTGATTATTATGGCAGGGATCTAATATGTATTTAAATATAATAAGTAAACATCAGAGAAGAATGATGACTAACAAACACTTGGCCCCATGGGGCATGATGCCATTGGTGTGGCAGAGAAGCTAGATGCAGAAAGGTAGCTTCCCTCTGGCCTGGGATCAGATTGGCAATAAAAAGAGATTCAGAACCAAAGGAGGTGTGCACTCTGCTGTGTGCAATAAACAACCTATAAAACGGCCGCTGGAAAAGGCAGACCACCTGCTTACTTTCAGACTCCAGTAAAGGCCAAGCCTAAGGCCTGCGTGGACATCCTCTGGAGCCACCAGCGTGTAAGTGCATCAGCCACCCTGTTGTCACCCTGGGGACAGTGAGGAGCAGTGGGAAGTGCTGGCCCGACAGAGGAAGGGACCTTTGCTGCCTGCAAGCTGCTTGTTTTCTCTGACCTCCATTTCCCCATCCATAGGAGGGGGTTTGGCTTCAAGTCCAGATTCTCAGGTCAGCACTACCTGGAGGAATTCTTTGGATTGAAATTGAACTCATCGTGAATCTCTAACATTGATTTCTAACACAAAAGAGAGATATGCCTTGATATGTCAGCCCTTCTCTTCAGAGGCTGATGCGTCCAGCCAGGTATAGACATCCACCTCGCTGTATGGATCGTGGTTCAAGAATTGTTCAATTCCATGCACACTTAGGTGCCATCTCCATGGTGGAAACTGGGTACACAATGATGGATGAGTAAGAATATCTGCTTCCTGGTGCACACAATATCCTGGCCTGGACAAGCAGCACAGAACAGCCACAGAATACACAGTTAGACAGCTGTGCGGGGCATTCTGAGGAACACCCATCAGCCTCACTTGGCAGGGGGCCTACTAGGAGGCGTTAGGCACTCATGTACAGGTGGGAAGGAGCCAACAGCTTGCAGGGATGGTGGAGCAGGGACAGGGACCCAAGTGGCAGGATCCCAGGCAAAGTGACACTTGCTCAGAGCCAATTTCAGTTTAAAGACAAAGTACGGACCTCACATTTCGTGCTCATACTGCTAACATTGGACTATAAACATTTTTCTAGTATATTTTTTAAAAAACAAAAGCTCAGCCATATTTAAAGATGAAAAAGTAAGAATATTCATTATTGCAAAAGTTCTAAAATGAAGTATGACAGAAAGAAAGCAGCCCTCTTCTTATTCTGCTGAATGTTGTCAGATAGGATTTCCACATCTGTCTCTGCATCTGTCTCTGTTGCTGTCGAGAAAGTCTGTATTGTATCCACATCTATGTTATTTTCATTTCCTTGTCTCTGTCTATCTCCAGGGGGTTATATACCTTGCATTATTTTACAACTTGCTTTTCGACTTAGGGAACAAGTCCCAGGCATCATATCATTTCAGCTGTAAATATTTCCATGTACACATATCTTTTTCTTAGGGTGCTCATGCTGCATTTCAGATGGTGAAAGAAGAAACCATAATGTTTCTTTGCATTTGGACCCCTGAGAATGACTGGGGCAGTGGCTCTTAATCTCTGAGCTTTCTAGTCAAAGCAACAACCATTAATAGCTGCGTAATGGCTCATACTTTTTCACTTGTATCTCTTTTATTCTGTTAGGGAACAATTTTATTCATCTTTTATGGGCAAGGAAGTGGAATGTTAGAGAAAAGACAGAGGCTGTCTCGAGTCAGCCTTACAGGTGAGTACTCACATGAAGAGAGTAAGTCTGCAGTTTGACCTTTTGTGTATTGAGACATTCCTGATGCACCCAAACTGCAGTTAGCACAATGCTTTGAGATGTTAACAGGAGGCTAATTAGTGATTTGAAGTGTTCTATCTCCAAGTCACAGTGGGTAAGACCCAAGTAAGTGTCACATGATTCAATGTTAGGATTCCAGTTTTAAGAACTTATTGCTACATACACAATGTGAATAACTAATTATTCCTTCCAAAAATGTAAACATGCCTTTAAAATCTAGAAAAGCTTATATACCAAGGGACCTGCTAGATGTCCATTTTGTGAACACGTTGAGTTTTGTGTGAATATGTTCAATTTTAATGCAAATTTCCAGCTTCAAATAATATTGTTAAGTATGAACAAAGAGCTGTGTGAATTAGAGGAAGGTGTACACCAATGGAGTCCTTTCCTATCCAGCTGGGAAAATCAAGCCCTCCTTCTTGCTATTCTAGCCAATTGGAAAAAACAGATTCCTTGGATGTGTTTTGAATAGCTCATCTAAAATGGCTTGAGGCAAGCTCGCATTTGAAATTTTACAAACAACCTTTTTGCTTCCATAGATCATTCTCATGCACACAAGATACCTTAACAACCTGACACAAATGCATGAATTTTGCTGGGGATTAAACTCATCACTTTTGCATGCTATGAAATGGTTTCTGCCTGAATTCCCAGACTTTTATAGACCCAGAAGAGTAAGTATTTTTAAAAAGAGAAATATTCCATGAAACCCTAGTAATAATAATGGTGAATGTTTCCCTCTTGTTTTGGAGTTCACTAGGAGCCTTTAATTATCTTACTAATAGCAACTCTTTGAGCTTGGCTCTATTTTCACTCCTAGTCTCTAGAGGAGAAAACTGAGATGAAGAGACATTCAGTGACTAATACTAAATCTTTCAAACACAGATTCCTGTGTTTTCTTTTCTAGCAATCACCTACTTTGTGTGCTCAACAAATATAATGAAGAATATAATTTCTCTCTTCTGAGTCCACAGTAGTGACTCTCTTTTTTAAATTTAATTTAATTTTTATTTATTATTACTATTTTTATTGAAGAACAAATTGCAATGAGACAGTTTCAAGACAAATTAACTGGACAGTTTTGACAAATCAATGCATTGCAAAATGTTTTCGTAATGTTTCAGTGTCGAATAAGGTGTAAACATGATATTATACTTACAGGCATTATTATAGCAGATGTCTCTAATCAGTGAATGAAGAGAGTGCAGCTATATACCTATCTTATCTCTCTACAGCTGATTTATATCACAGATTCAACAATTAACAACCTCTACCTTGTTATCTCCCCAGTGTCTGTCCATAGTACTAGAAGCCAACATAACATCTTGTCCAACCACTATTAGTGCAAATCTTGCTTCTCATAGAATTATGCAGAAGCATGGCATATTTTTCCTAACTGTACTGTTTATATGCACACATCATGATTCTTCCTTTGTATTCCCCCCCCTTTTTTTTTGTCTAGACCTGTCAAAGATGAGCACTCCATTGTCATTAAAACAGTATAGGTGCCTGAACTCGGTGACACAATCCAACACAGTCCAGCATTCCACAACAATAGTGAGATATCTGAAGAAGTTGCTGACTATAGCCATTTATAGCTCAACTTATTATTATGGCCCCACGTTATATACCTCATTTTTATACTTTTCTGCTAGATGGTTAAGACATAGATAGAGAAAGGCCTATATACCAAAAGATGTAGCTTTTGTTTTTGATGAGGTCAGTGAGATCCTCTCAGGGTTTATCTTGTAATCCTGTACCTTACTCTGTAGATCCTTTGTCTATGTCATCCATGTTGATGAGTCATGGCCAATGCTTGACCAGTTTGCTCTCTTTTTCTTTTTTTTTAACTTTATTTTATTGAAGTACAAATATCAATCAGACAGTTTTAAGACACCTTAACAAGACAGATTCGATAAATTAATACATTGCAAACTGTTTTCATACTGTTTTGGTATCATACAAGGTGCATACATGATATTATACTTACAGACATTATTATAGCAGATGTCTCTTATCAGTAAATTAAGAGTGTAGCTGTTTACCTATCTTATTTTTTATACCTGAATTATACCAAAAATTCAATAATTATTTTCCTAGTGGATGACCATAGTACTAGAAGCCGACATAATATCCTGTCCAACCACCATCAGTGCAAATCTTGCCACTCATAGGATTATGTAGAAGCACAGCATTATCTATCCCAACTGCACTGTCTATACACACACATCATGATTTTTTCTTTCTATATCCCCTCCTTTGTCTACACCTGTCAAAGGTGGGCACTTCATTGTCATTCAACTAACTTAGGTGCTTGAACTCAACAACACAATCCAACACAGTCCAGTATTCCACAACAATAGTGAGTTATTCAAAGAAGTTGTGAACCATAGCCATTTACAGCTCAGCTTAATATTATGGCCCCACGATGTATACTTCATTTTTATACTTTTCTGCTGAATGGTTAAGACCTAGATAGAGCAAGACTTATATACCAACACATATACTTTATGTTTCTTATGTGGTCAGTGAAGTCCCCTCAGGGTTTATCTTGTAGTCCTGTACATTATTCTGAAGATCCTTTGTCTGTGTCATCCATGTGGATAAGTCACGGCCAATGCTTGACCAGTTTGCTCTCTGTGAGAGCTTGAGAGAAAGTTTTCTCTCCATGTGACTCTCCCCATGCACACTATAGAACTTCAAACTCTTTTCTCTGTGGCTCTATAATCTCCTTGTTCAGAAAATTTGGAGCTCAGCTGAGTTTCATGATGTTGCAGTACAGGTTCTCCTATGTCCTGAGTCTTCACTGACCTTGAAAGGCTAGAGCCAAAATGTTGGCTGAACTTACAGCTCTTCTTTTTTTTTAATTTTTGTTTTATTGATGTACAAATATCAATGAGATAGTTTAAGATACCTTGACAAGATGGATTTGATAAGTTAATACAATGCAAACTGTTTTCATAATGTTTTGGTATCATAGAAGGTGCACACATGATATTATACTTATAGACATTATTACACCATATGTCTGATCAGTAAATAGAGTGTAGCTGTTTGCATATCTTATTTTTTATACCTGAATTACATCAAAGATTCAATAATTAATACTTTCTACCTTGATATTTTCCTAGTGGTTGTCCATAGTACTAGAAGCTGACATAATATCCTGTCAAACTACCATTAGTGCAAATCTTGCCTCTCATAGAATTATGTAGAAGCAGAGCATTATCTATCCCAACTGTACTGTCCATACACACACATAATGATTCTTCCTTTCTATACCCCTTCCTTTATCTACACCAGTCAAAGATGGGCACTCCATTGTCATTCAACTAACTTAGGTGCTTCAATTCAACAACACAGTCCTACACAGTCCAGCATTCCACAACAATGGTGAGTTATCTGAAGAAGTTGTCGACCATAGCCATTTACAGCTCAGCTTAATATTATGGTCCCACGATGTATACTTCATTTTTATACTTTTCTGATGGATGGTTAAGACCTAGATAGAGCAAGACCTATATACCAACACATGAACTTTATGTTTCTTATGTGGTCAGTGAAGTCCCCTCAGGGTTTATCTTGTAGTCCTGTATATTATTCTGTAGATCCTTTGTCTGTGTCATCCATGTGGATGAGTCACGGCCAATGCTTGACCAGTTTGCTCTCTGTGAGAGCCTGAGAGAAAGTTTTCTCTCCATGTGACTCTCCTCATGCACACTATAGATCATCAATCTCTTTTCTCTGTGGCTCCATAATCTCCTTGTTCAGAAAATTTGGAGCTCAACTGAGTTTCATGATGTTGCAGTACAGGTTCTCCTATGTCCTGAGTCTTTGCTGACCTTGAAAGGTTAGGGCCAAAATGTTGGCTGGCCTTATGACTCTTCCATTTCTCCAACTTTGATCTGTGAACTTAGGTTGTTAACCATCTAGAAGAAAAGTTGATTAGTATCCTGCAGCATCTGGCCATCACGCCCGCCCAGTGTCAGAGACTGGCCAGAGACAGCGTGGCCAACTCCGCCATCTGCCTCACCTCTTTTATTGCTCCAATTTTGATCTGTGAACTTAGGTTGTTAATCATCCAGAAGAAAAGCTAATTAGAACCCTGCAGCATATGCCATTCACTTTGCTTTATCTGACTCAATTGTTTTATAGCAGATGTCTCTTATCAGTAAATTAAGAGAGTGTAGCTGTTTATGTATCTTATTTTTTATACCTGAATTATGTCAAAGATTCAATAATTAATACTTTCTACCTTGTTATTTTCCTAGTGGTTGTCCATAGTACTAGAAGCTGACATAATATCCTGTCCAACCACCATTAGTGCAAATCTTGCCTCTCATAGAATTATGAGTACATATTTGTTGTTGTTGTACATTTCTATTTGTATTTCTTCTCTTCACTTCATATACTAGGGAGACTATACAATATTTGCACATGTGTGTCTGGTTTATTTCACTTATGAATACATGTTCAAGTAGCATCCACTTCAGTATAAATGCTTCAAGCTTATCGTTCTTAATAGCTGAGTAATACTCCATTATATAGAAATACCTCATCTTTTTCAACCATTCCTCATGTGATGGACATCTTGATTGTTTCCAAGATTTTGTTATCACAAATTGTTCTGCTATAAACATAGGTACACATATATCACTATGACATGATGTTTTCAGTTCCTCTGGGAAAATTCCCAGTAGGGGGAGAGCTGGCTTGAATGGGATTTCCAGTTCTAGTTTTGTGAGGAGTCTCCACCCTGACCTCCACAATGATTTTACCAGTCTACATTCCCACCAGCAGTGGAGAAGGGTTTCTTTTTCCCCACATCCTCTCCAACATTTGTTGTTGGTTGATTTCCTTATGATAGCCATTTTTCTGGAGTGAGATGGTATCTCAGTGTTGTTTTTATTTGCATTTCACGAATGGCTAGCGATGTGGAGCCAGGACAGGTCCTCTTGTGGCTACAAGCACCCTGCTCCCCTAAGGCACAGAAAGCAAGATTCTCGTACTCCCTTTGGAGCCTTGAGCTTTCATGTGCTTTAGCAGTATTGAGGCAGAGACTAGTGTGTGGCATAGCTGGCCAGAGAGGTGGGCGTGACTTTTTAATTTCAAAAATTGTAGGACGCATGCGCAGAACAGTTACTCAGCACTTTCTTCAGTTCTTCCAGTGAGAGCTCTATGAAGTTTCCCATAGGGTGTCTAAGACCCGATGCCACAGCAAGAGGTTTAGAAGAACAGTGGACGCTCTCATTCTACTTTCCTGTTTTTTCTTCCCCCATAGTGTGCTCTGAAGAGCATGTTTCATTTGTTTTAACCTTTAATAAATGCAAAACCGTTCTAGCTTTTGTGTCTGTCCTGACTAATTCTTTGCTTAGGACAGAAGTGACCTAAGAACCACCTCCGGAAGAAGACGGCCACACCAAAGCCATAAATTCTCAAATGGCTGTCTTGGAGCAGTTGCGAAGGGTGGGCTGGAGTACAGAGCTCGTCCATGGGCCCGCCAAACGAATTGTCTCCAAAATACGCGGTGCTATTTATTAAGGAAATGATCTTGCTATTGGGCTTCATTAAAATAGAATTAATTCAAGAGCAAGGCCAATTCCTTCGTAGCCTTCTTCAGTGATTCGTTTTTCTAACTCGCAGTTGTGAAGCCTGTTGCCACTGTCACACGGGAAATGCCAGAAACGCTTAAGTGAAAAATCTCCTCTTTCGAGAAGGTAGGGACAATCGCTGGCTTCCAGAGGAGCATGGCACTCCATGTTGCCTAAAGCAGAGATGTCTCCTCTTGCCAGCACACCCTGCTTCTTGCCCTCTGAGGCCGGAAGCTCAGGAGTCTCAGAGCTCAGCTAGTCAGGGTCATCGTTTCATGGGTGCAGAAACGATGGAGGAGGAGAGGCGAGGTCACATACGGTAGAGGCAGCCAGAACCAGGGGTAAGCAGGCACTGACCCTAAGTTACACACCTAGTAAACATGATTGGACTCTACCCCAGGGACACATAAAGCCCTTGTTTTAAACTACTGGACGGTATAATTGTATCTGATCATATAATACATCCTGTCAATAATTTGCTTTTTTTCACATAGAAAGATATTATAAAATGTTTCCTTATAAATGCACCCCATGATTTAAAATTGATTATACATGTTGTGCTCTATTATGGGTAGCTTCCTCATCAGTTTCACTAATAGAAATAATGCTACATTCCACAGAAAATGTTTTGCTATTTATTTCCTAGGGGTAATTTTCTAAAAGTGGAATTGCTTGCCTAAATGCCATGTGTATTACCTTGAAGTACCCTTGCCTGAGTAGCTTCAGAAATTTATTTTCTCACAGTTCAGCTGGTGGAAAATCCAAGACTAAGGTTCCAGCCATGCTGAGGTTCTGATGCAGGCTGCCTCCTGACCTGTGCCCAGCCTCTGTCCTGCTGCGGCCCTTCCCTGTGTGCACACGGGTGCAGCTCGCTGGTGTCTTTTCCTTCTCTTACAAGGACTCGGGTCTTAGGGTCTTATCAGATTAGAGCCTCGCCCTTATGACTCCTTTGACATTACCTAGTTGCTTCCAGGGCTGGTCTCCAAACACTGTACCAGGAGCAAGGGCTTCAACACATAAGCTGGGGCAGCGGACAACTCAGCCCCAGCACCCTGCGCTGCAAATTGCCCTCCAGAAAGGATGCACAGCTGGTGTGTCCCCACTGGTGTGGAGCCCCTCCCCAATACTGGATATTAGCATTTATTAATTTATTTTTATTTTCATTTTTTATGTTTTTAGTGCGGGGTGTATAGGGTGTCACTGCACAGATCAGACTTGTAGTGATCCTCCTGTTCTCAGCCTCTCTAGCACTGGGATCACAGGTGCGGGCCATCACACTCAGTCTCTGAATATTAGCACTTAAATTTGTCAGTTTGTCAGTCTAAATAATGTTCATATGGTTCTAGTTGCATTCATTATTCGTGTCTATGTACAGTTTTTTTAATGGATTTTCTAATCATTTCATTTTTCTACTTGGTGTTTATCATTCCCCATACTCTGCAACATGTTATAAGATTTTTTGAGGGCTTTTTTAAAAAAATCTATGACACTGGGAATTGAACGTAGAGCCTTCACAATCAGTTATATCACCGACCCATTTTAAAATTTTTATTTTGAACCATGGTCTCACTAGTTTACTAAATTGCACAGACTGGATTTGAACTTGTGATTTTCCTGCCTCAGCCTCCTGGAGCATGGGGATCACAGGCATGCCCCACCAGGTCCAGCTTAGCAGGTCACTGGTATTTTTAAATTTTGCTTGTGAGTCTAATCTCTTTCATTTTGTTTTGGTTTATTTTTTTGATAATATTATTCTTTAAAATATGATTTATATTATCATAGTTAATTATCAACATTTATTTTCTCTGGAAAAGTTTATTGCAGCAAGCCTAAAAAGTGGATGAGACCCAGGCCTGCTGTGCCGCCCCCCCCAACGACCACCACCCAGGGCGCACTCAGACGCCAATTGAGACTGGGCATGGTGGCGCCTGTCTGTAATCCCAACGCTTGTGAGGCTGAAAACAGGACAATCACTGCAAGTCTGGTCTATAGTGAGACCCTGAACACCTTGTAGACTCTTCTCTAAAATAGGAAAAAAAAAAAAAAAA
>PVKA01047184.1:0-14422 GCA_004027165.1 Ctenomys sociabilis | reverse complement strand
TTTTTTTGTCTTTTTTGAGACAGGGTCTCGCTATGCAGTTCAGGCTGGCTTTAAGCTCACTTTGTAGCTCAGGCTGGTCTCGAACTCACAACAATCCTCCTGCCTCAGCCTCCCGAGTGCTGGGATTACAAGCATGCGCCACCACGCCCGGCTTAGCAAACTCACATTTTAAATTGTCCTGCTGGGCTGTTTGTTCTTGATTCTCAACATAAATCTGGCTAAAAGCTCCAACAATAGCCATGTTTTTGCCTCAATATTTGGCTGCTTTGAAATATCTTTTGAAAGATTAATCAGTCCTCCATGCTTAATCTCAGTCTCAGGCAGTCTCTGGACACAGTCAAAATGCAGACAAACTTTCTGGCATGCCAAAACACAAATCATCTGGAGTCCCAACACCAGTGCAGTTCTTCTTCCCAGCAGAAACCATCCCAGTCGGGTTTTTATAGGCAGGATTTCTGTCAGCCTTCTGGTCTGAGCTGTGACCAGAATGTCCCATATAGAACAGCCAGAGCTGTTCCAGCACTTCTCTTGTAGGTACCATCTCCAAACCTTTCCTATCTCTTCCCATAAACTATTCCCAAAAGTTTGTAATCCACATGGTCAGGTAGTCACAGCAACAACCCCACTTCTCTGGTACCAAATTCTGTATCAGTCAGGGTTTTACTAGGGGGAACACATGATGTACAAATTATAAGAAATTCCAAGATTGGAATTACAAAGTGCAGTACAGGCTTACAGGATAAACCCTGAGGGGACTTGACTGACCTTATCAGATACAAAAGTTACATTTCTTGTTATGTAGGTTTTGCTTTATCATGGTCTTAACCATCCAGCAGAAAAGTATAAAAATGAGGTATATAAAGTAAAGCCATATTAATATACTGAGCTGTAAAAGGCTCTAGTCAACAACTTCTGTGGATAACCCACTACTATTGTGGACTGCTGGTCTGTGTTAGAGTGTTTTGCTGAATTCAAACACCTATAATAATTAAATGCCAATAGAATGCCCATCTCTGACAGGACTAAGCAAAAAAGGGGGATACAAAGGAAGGACCATCCTGTATTTGTATATACAGAATAGTTAGGATAAATATGAAGCTACTTTCATGTAATTCTATGAGAAGAAAGATTTGCACTAATAGTGTTTGGAGAGGATATCCTGTCTGCTTCCTGTACTATGGATTACCACTAGGAAGATAACAATGTAAAAAGTATTAATTATTGAAACTGTCCTATAAATCAGCTTTGAAAAAAAAAGGTATACAGCTACATTCTCATAATTCAATGAATAGAGGGATCTGCTCTAATAGTGTTTATAAATAGAATATTGTATCTGCACCTTGTACAACAAATAACCACTAAGAAAACAATATGCAATGTATTAATTGTTGAACTAATTTGATTTGGAAAAAAAAAATTCCAAGATTGGCTTACAGTGATCAGCCACAGAGGTGGATAAGAAAGCATCCAGAGGGTGTCTGCACACTGGAGACTAAAGGATTCAGTTCAAGGTCTGGAGCCTACTGCAGTGTTCCATGCAAGTCCATATTAGGATGCCGATGGATCTATAATGGAAGGCTGATGAGCCCACTCTGTGGAGTGTGGACTTTGCAGCATCACTTTAGTCAAGGCTAGAGCCAAAAAATGATGTCTAAGCTGATGGCGAAGACTTAGAGTTCTGAGGAAGAATGGGGGTGGGGCCAGTGCAGCATGTGGTGCCAGGGATTGAACCAGTCCCTGCACTTGCCTAAGCAAGTGGGCTATCTCGCTGGCTCAGTTTCATCTCCTATCTTGAGGTCTGGCCCACAGTGAGAGTGTCTGTCTCTCCCACAGTTGCAGGGCATCTTGTCATTCTTACTGGCTCCTTTTGAGGGCCTAACCCTGTCTGACTACCTATACTGTTTCTATGTAACTCAGCAGCCTACAACACTTGGACATGTGCACAATACCCTGTAGACTACACTGTACCTGTTAACTTCTGGCAGACTCTCATTGGTAGATGCAGCCTTCTACCAATATGCAGCCTTCTCCCTGGAGTGTAGACTCTGTGACATCGCTTCAGTCAAACTTCTCAGTCTCCCAGTGATCCCACATGTCCTACATGTGTTCCAGGGAGAGTGGTCCGTCCACATGGCTCCTGCTCTCAATCTGCATTCTTCCTTCAGTTTTCAAGGCAGTTTTTCTTCTGCCTCAGATGCATTTTTAGGATTTTCTTTGATGAAAACCCTTTAGTGTTTGCTGAAAAGTCTCTTTGTTTATCTAAAAATGTGGTTTTCTGGGATTAGGTTGCAGAATGGCTTTGCTCCCCTGTGCTGGGACTTGGTTTTCTGTAGTGGGAATTCTGTTACAGAATTCCCTCTGTATCTTCAGCTGTCTCCTTGCCTCATTTTTTTTCTCTTCCTTCCTAAATGATAACCAGACGCTGCCTTCCTCACTGATGTTCTTCACAGACTGGTGTTTCAGTCAGTCTTTCCCTTTGCTATGGCTCATCAGCTCCTAAAACCATCTTTCTAGTTTTTAGCTTTACTTTCTGTGTTTTATATTTCTGAAGATTGTGTGGTGACTTTTTAAAAATCTGACATCTTTAAAGATGTCTTCAGGCTAATCTTTTTGTTTGTCTCTGCTTAATTCTGAATAGGATATTGGATGATGTACTTGAAAACTTAGAGATAATTTGTGAGGGTGATTTACTCCAGAGCATATTTGTTCATGCTTCCATGAGGCAGCTTGGGATATCCCACATTTGCAGTGGTGAAACACAGGGGCCCAGGCCAGTCCATTGTCTTTGGCCATGGTTCGGTTGGCCATCCATTCTGGCATCCCTCTGTGGATGTACATAGGCTTCATTTAGCTTCCTGGTCAGGCCAGGCTGTTGCTGGAGGTCTGACTATCTTGAAGGGACAGGACTGAGGAGCAGAGCACTGCTCTCCCATGTTACCCACCCTTCCTTATTTGCCTGATAATACATCTTGTCTTTTGAGGGTTTTGTTTTTGCTTTTAAATATTCATACCTTCCCCCACCTTTTTTTTTTAAACTGCTTTTCAGTATGTAACAAAGCCACTGGTATCAGAACAAGAGTCCAGGGCAGGTCACTATGTGCTGAGGGACTGCTGGTGTATTGGTGTCTACATAGGGCCACCTTTGGCCATTGTGCCCTTTGTCCTGCAAGCCTGGGCAGGGTGTCAGGTGGCACCACACATTCATGGATGTGTGTCTGGCTGAAGAGACACAGCAGTGGATTGTGATGTCTTCCATCTGCTGGTGCCTAAGGAACTGAGCAGAGTGGAAGTTAAGAATCATGACGAACCTGAGAGAAAGTGAATTGAACCATTTGTCTTATCAGGCAGAGTGGGAAGAAGCCTTTTGAATGCTGACCGCAGGTCAGGAAACAGATTGGCTTTCCAGATGTCTGATCTGTGTAGCTGGTCAGCACTTTATGTGGGCTACAGTGTCTGTTGATGTCCACTGGTTCTCAGTAGCCAACTCTGCTTTGATTTGACTGTGGCCAGGCAGATCAAGGTGATGTCTGCCCTTGGCCCTGAGAATATCAGGGATGCTTCATCCTCCTAGAAAGTCTGGGCTGCTGCTGCCTGCCACATGTGTTTTTCCCTAGGACAGGAGGGAACCTTTCTCAGGTGGCTAAACATGTTTGCTGTAGTGTCTCTCATCTTCTTTGCTGCATCATCTCGGTCCATAGGAGGTGTTTTCTGGCTTCACTTCCTGCTCATGTGAAGCCTGTGGGTCTCTGTAACAGCTGTGTGGATGGCACCAGGATAACCTTCCCATGCTAGGCATATAGCAGGAAAGGAACCCTTTGTATAGTATGCTAGGCTTTTCCTTCTCTTGACATCAAGGTGCCCTTCATTAGGCTCCAGTCATGGTCTAGCTTGTCAGTAGTTCTGGGGCTTTTGCCCAGGGCTGCTCAGGGCAGGAGGATTGCCCAGGAGGCCTCAGCATCTCACATACCATTGATCTGATATCTTTCGAACAATTATTGAGACAGTAGCAGAAGAATCTGCAGTATAACAACTGGTTAAAGTTTGTAATTATAAGAGGACTAGTCAGAAATTTTTGTAGGTCCATTAGCAGAGATCTCTTAAGTTTGGGGTTTAATCCCTTTTTTATTTTCCATAGCCACTGGGTATTGTCTCAGATAAACTGGCCAGTCCTATTATTACTGGAGCACATGAATTGCTGGACCTGTGGAAAACACTGAGTACTTTCTGGTTGTCAAGTGAAGCCACTGTCAGGGTAACTGACAAATCTGCACGAGCATCTATTAAAGGTTTAACAGGCTTTCTCCTTATATTGACAGTTAACATAGGTTCCCTCAGGCTGAGAGGGGAAGACCTATGACCACTTCAATCTGAAACTTCTTCTACTCCATCATAAACCCTTCCTTTTTCCTTCTGTAGCAGCTTTGGACATTTTTGCTTGAAATGTCCTTTCTGTCTGGATCCAGAGAAGCATAACTTTTTCTCTGTTTCCTGACTAGCCTTTGTTCCTATAGGCTGCTAATATCACTATTCTCATTTTTTGTCTATATTTCCATTCTGTATTCTTTTTACAATAAAACACTTTCTGAGCAATTTACCTGGGGCCCACTGAGCAAGATATAACTTTTTAGGTTTAAGGCCTCCTACAGACAGCCCTGCCCAAGGAACATGAGAGCAGCTTCTCTTGTAATAAGGCAGGAAACCTGGAGAAGGCTCACCTCACCTGGGCTATATGAGGTAGACAGTTAGTTAAGGCCTTAATATGTGTCTCTATAGACAAAACCTGGTGGATCCCAGTTAAAAGAATCTTAATCTAGCATATTTGTTACAGATTTTACCTGCACAGTTACCTGTGTTTTGTTATTTTCTAGGAAAGAACAAATTTTCTGAGAATTAGAGCTTTTGTTACTTTTGAGAATATAATGATCTAAAAGGTCATACCTGTATTTACTATCAGCATGAAAAACCTGAGTTACATCAGAAATCAACCCAGACTGTTATACACTTATCATGAAATACATAGCATTCAGTCAAATTAAATCAATATCTCATTCAGTGTTTTAGATAGGGCCTCCATTATAAGCAAGGGGCACTTCTAAAGTATTTCTCTTTTTAACACTGTGGCTCTGTTTTATGTCACAAATATAAGCTCTTGTCTATAGGCCCAAAGTTTTTGGACCCCATAGCCAGTGTCTTTAGAAATTTTTTACTCTGACAGGATTTTATCTGTCCTTGGGAACCTATTTTAAGTAGTGAAATACTTTAAGTCTTATACATGAAAAATGATATATATTACATTTGTAAAACATCAGTCTCAGTATCATTTTGATTAGTAAGCAACCTGAAATATATATTGCAGTATCTCAGTTACAGCTAAAGCAAGATGTCTTCTAAAGTCTGTTTTTACTGAGGTACAACAACTGGAAAGTCAGGGTTGGAGAAGGACAAAGAGACTGTGCTAATGTCCAGCAATAGGATGGGTTTCTTTTCCTTCTGTAGTCATGATTACTTAGAGCTCCTCCATGGAAATGGCAAGTAGAGATAACAGCCCAGCTAGAGGGAGGAGGCAGGCCCAGAGCCCTTCAGTCCTACTGGACCATTTGGAAACCTGAAACTGAGCTCTGGGGCCTCCACCTCAGAGTGCAGTCTCACTTCTAGTGGCTGCCTTGGCAGGACATGGCTTGTGGGCCTCTTAAGGCTGTCCCTCACACAGTGGCCTGGCTTCTGATGGTGGTAGCAGGTGAGCCTCATCATCATTGAGCTCTTCTTGGAGCCCAGAGAATCAGACTTAGGGTCTGTTTTGAGGCCACAACAAAGGCAGCCATTTTTGATCACTTGCTTTCTCTCCCTGGTTTTCTCTGTCCCTTTATTGAATTAACATCTTAGGAAGTATGTCTTATCAGTGCCTCTATTATACATTACAAGAAATCAGAGGGGTGTTCATCTTTCTCCTGGTAAATAGGTAAAATTTAAAATAACTAGAAGGCTTGGTTTTGGTTCTTTTTAAACCTTCAAGAATACACACTTGAGGGGCTGGGGAGATGGCACAGTAGAATAAGTGCTTCCCTGGCAAGCGCAAGGGATTGAGTTCAATCCCCATTCTGCAAAAAAAAATAAAAAAATAAATTAAAAAAAAAAGAATACACGCTTAAAAGAAAATGTCTTTTCCAGTCTTTTGCCTGGCTATTAGGCCAACAGGGGTCTAACTTCTTTTTTTTTTTTTTTTTTTTTGTCTTTTTGAGACAGGGTCTCACTATGCAATTCAAGCTGGCCTTAAGCTCACTTTGTAGCTCAGGCTGGTCTCGAACTCACAACAATCCTCCTGCCTCAGCCTCCCCAGTGCTGGGATTACAGGCATGCGCCACCATGCCCAGCTCGGGGTCTAACTTCTTGTAGGAGACAATTCCAGGTCCTCGTCTCGGTCCAAGAAACCAATATTTGTAATCCCAAAGTTACCATTATTGGAATCCCATCAAGTTGATTCCAATCTACCACTTTCCATGCAACCCATGGTGAAAATGAAGACAATTTTTATATTTTTAATCATCAGAGAGTCAAAGGGCTCTAGGCCCAGCCATGAAGATGGCTTTCCAGAACCAAGAGAGTGACCCAGGGCCTCACCTGGTTTTTTTTTCAGTGGGGGAGTGGCTTGAAGAAGATTGACTGAGAATTATGGGAAGTAGGTGACTACTGTAGCTGAGCTAGGTGGGGGTGGCCTACATTTACTTCTGCCATATACAGAGAGGATATGCAGAGAGAGTAATCTGCATTATATAGTATTTAATGTTTTGGGAAGTCTGGTGCTTCAGCTTTGATGTAGTCTTTCAAGCCCCAGGAATTCATAGCCTCTATCTCCAGGCTCGATCCCAGCTGGCAGCTGGGAGCATTAGCTCTACCATCCTGTCTCCACCCTGCTCACATTAAGGAGCAGCAGGCTTACCAGGGAAACATGCATGCCACCTTCAAAGACTATCACCAGCACCTCAGCTAGACCAATACACATTGCTTAAGGCCAATTGAAGGATAAACAGAAGCCTTAGCCAGCTCTCTACCTAACAATACGAGGAAATAGGATCAGGCTCAGTCAAAATGTAGACAGTTGCTCTTCTTTCAAGGAGAGCTGCTCAGGTGGTCCTCCACAACTGCTCAACCTCCAGTGGGAACACGTAGTTCAACTGGCTGTCTCTTGGCTATTTAACAATATATTTATTTTTAAATTCTTTTTTTTTTTTTTTTTTTTTTTTTTTTTTTTTGTATTTTAGGGAAGGGTATACAGGGTGTTCACTAGTGATCTGCCTGTTTACAGCCTCCCAAGAGCTGGGATTATAGGCTCATGCTACCACGCCCACTCTCAATTGCCATCTCAGCGCACCCCAGGAGTGGAGCTGGCACGGCAGGCCCAGGGATTGAACCCTGGCCCTGTACCTGCTTTCAGGCACTTTAATCTGCTGAGCTATTTGGCCAGCCCTTTATCTCTAAATGTATGTCCGCTTATAATGCTACCTTTTACTAGAAGTCAAAAGCTTGGTTTAAGATTAACATTATATCTTTTCATTCTGGTTCATAAGTCTGAGTAAATTTAAAGACATCAGTGTCCCTATCAGGGTCATCTAAGGCACATGAACTCTAGAAGTCCCAAATTGTGTTTTTCTTTCTTTAAAGGGTATTGTCCTTCAGGAGTTTGCATAAACCTAGCTGAGGATGGGTGTAGCACTGTAGAGGCCTGGAATTTAGCTGTTCTAGAAGCCCACCCTTTAGAAAGGCAAATAGGGGAAACTTTACTTTCAATAATGGTGGGTGAGGCTGAACTGCCTGGTTTTCCTGTCACTCACATCTACATTTCAAAACTTAAATAACAAAACATTCTTAATGCAAACAAAATCTGAACATAAGACACTTTTACCATTTTCCTTTTTACATCATCTTTCTACTTGCAAAAGAGTGTTGTAATTGATACTTCCCTCTTCATTCCATTTTGGCTCTAGTGGGTACACAGGCCATGCACATGTGCAGAAAAATATTAAACAGCTTTTTCTCAGAGTATATGGATCAAATGTCTTTTATGATGCACTCGAAAGGAATAAGACTTTGACTCCGAGATAACCTGGAATTCAAAAGAAATTACCTTTTAGGGCATCTCCACCTTCTTTCTAATTGATTCCCTCCCCAAGGCATCCCTTGCATAGCCCTCTCCAGAGCAGGTGGATGTTTATGTTGGAGAGAAGGGAGTCAAGATCCCACCAGTGTATCTACCCTCAAACTGGTGTGTGATTCCTAAACATCTCACAAACCCTTCACTTACTCTTATTGAATATTTGTAAGTTACAACTGGTCTGGTGACCTGCATGTTTACAGAAGAAAGCATAACTATTGTATGAAAAGGTCATTTGGAAGTGAGCACTTCTCAGGTTACAAAGATCACTTCTAGAGATAAGATAGAACCATTGAATGGAGGGATTTGGCCCTGTGTACTGAGCCAAGTCTCCAGACACTCGTTTTCCATCTGCTTACCAAGGTAAATGTTTTCAGTAACTGGACAAGATTTAAATTTGAAACTCACAGGTGAAACATTTATCATCTGTCACATCTTATATGTTGGTAAAAACACAATACAGCTGACAAAAATCTCTTACTCTTAGTTAATGTTAAGGCACAGAGGTAAACATTCTCCTGATAGCTACTGTAGAATGTAAACTATTGCAAGCTGTCTCGGTCCAATTTCTGAAGAGTTGACTCATTAAGTTCTACTGAAAAGCTCAGGTAGAATTCCTAGTTTACTAGCAGAAAGAGAGGAAAAATGTACAATAGCTAAGTGGAGATCTTTCAGTGGTCAGGAGCCAGTTTCCACCAAGGAACCTTTGGTAGGCCAGATCCCTCAGGTGTTCTTAGTTTCTTGGCCCACACAACCAGAGGTCAGTCTCCAGAAAGGAATCCAGCTATCTCTGGTCAACATTCTACAAGCCATTGACTTCAATGGTGATTCAGCAAAGAACGGCTGGAGAAACCTGTCTTCCAAGTCTTTAAGAATGGTTGCCAACCTAATGTCATTTAGTTGGCAAAAGGAGCTCTATGTTTCATACACAGGCATGTAGATTTTCTAAGTCTGAGCTAGATTTAAAGGTCCCATTTTATAGAAGTTTACATAAAATCTACTTGGAGGCTTAATAATATTATTCTCTTTAATGCTGTTGTCTAAAGTCAAGCAAGGAATTTCAGTACATATAGCATCTAGTTCAAATGCAACATTTACAACTACAAAGTAGTCATAAAATGTCCTATTAGAGAAATATTTTTTAATTAAGACCTTTATTAACAAGTGCTTGCAGTTTGTTGACTTTTTTGAAAAAATCAAGTTGTAAACTTTTATTACAAATTAAAAATGAAGTTCTTAAAAATCTCAACTTGACCAGATATGAAATAATTTAAAAACCTTTAAAGGTGTATTGAGAAAAACCGGGCTTTTTAAAAAAACACGTTTGTCATTGCCAAAAAGAGATGTCTTTATAGGTAAAAATAATAAAAACCTCATGGTGCATAGATAATGCAGGTAGTTCTAGTTACCTGCTCAACGGGCAAAAAGCAAGCATTTAAGGTCTTAAGTTCCAATCTTTTGATCATTTCTTATTGCTGGAATTTCCTATTCGTTTCTTTCTTTCTTTTTTTTTTTTTTTTGCAGAACCAGGGATTGAACTCAGGGCCTTGCGCTTGCCAGAGAAGCGCTTATTCTACTGAGCCATCTCCCTGACCCCAACTCTCTTCTTTCTTGCTGGATGACTAAACCTGATGATGGTAGAGATGTTAAGCGGGCATTTACTCAGCCACGCCCTGTTCAGCCTCTGGAGCAGACGATCTCAGCTGGTGGATCGGCTGCTATTGTCTCTTTGCCATCTTGTGGTTTAGGGTTTTCTGGGCATCTGCATTGGTAGTTGAAGTTGCAACGGTAGTTGAAGTTGCGACAATACCGACGTGAGGTGGCTGATGACCTTGGGACTCATCTCCTTGATTTTCCTTGTCTTCTTCATTGCCATCCTTTCTAGGCTGTCTTTGGCGAGGAGGGCCCCTACGGAATCGTGGTCTATAACCTTGATACATATTCTGTCTCACTTGTCTACCTTGTTCTCCTGCACCCTCCATCACTTCTTGCACAGGAGGGTTGGAATACTGTGATCGACGCCATAGGGTCTCCACATGTAGTAAGGTGGGAACCTTCACCCTCGGTAGGGCCGGCGTTGTTGGGCCTGGCCTTCGGGAGCGCTCTCCGATCCCTCATTCTTTTCCCCACTCTCACTATTCTGGTAATTCTGTTGATAATTGCGTGGAGGACCCCCTACGACGCGGACAGCGTCTGTAATGGTTATGGTCTGCTGCATATTTACTGCCTTGAACTGGAGCTCCACCAGGGCCTGGAACATTTTTTGCCTTCAGCAACATCAAACTCCACAGTCTCTCCAAAGGTACTTCCTGGGGTTATTCTTCTTTATGGCAGTCTGGTGTACAAATACATCTTCCTTGGTGTCATTCCTATTGATGAAGCCGTATCTGTTTCTTACATTGAACCATTTTACTGTTCCCAAAACCTTCGTTGCGATGATCTTTTTGTCCCTGCGGGGCGGCACCGCCAAAGTGAGGCCGCCCAGCCGCCACTCCCTGCGCTGCTGCCCGTGGTGCCAGGCTAGGTGTCAGCAGCGCTGAGGGAATGGGGGGAAGGGGGGAGGCAGCGGGCGGCTGCTGGGTCTCAGCCTTGCTGCTCATGGTTGCGGTGATGGTGACTGGGGCCAGCTGCAGCTCCCCCCGGTGTGTGATGGTAACTAGGCCGGCGGCAGCGGTGGGGCTGCTCAGGGCTCTCTGGGGTCCGCTCTCCGCTCCCGCTACCGATCGAACTCAAGAAATATTATAACCTTATAACATTTCTATGTTTTAACTTAGGTTTACTATTAGCATTTTGACTATTTTAACAAAACCATATGAGACAAAACATAAGCAATTGTAAGCAATTTTAACAGAACTATCTATATGAGGCAAAACATGAACAATTATAAGCAATGGACAAAGACATCAACATTTGAAGCATAAAAATTTGTTACTTAAATTTAAGTCCCAATCCAGAATTTCTGAAAGAAAAGCAAACTCGTATGTCTATCCAATGATCTCAATGGAACCTCCAAATGCTATAGGGAGAAAAACTGATCTCAGGTGGGTAACCTCCAAATGATATAGGGAATCTCCAGATGATTAGGGGGAAAATGATCTCCCAACCTGACCTGGACAAGTTTGTGTTCTCTAAAACCAAATAATGAATTTTAGGAACAAACGGAGGTTATGAGCAAAATATATTTATTGGGGAAAAGAAAGCTCCTGTCCTAGAGAGGGACAGAAGAGGGCCCCCTGAGTGGGTGGTCCCTCAGAAGCTGCCTCTTCCAAGGACTTTTATAGTGTAAAACCATACGGGTCTAAGGTGGAGAACATGGGAACTCGCTTAGGTAGATGTGGGGTGGGACAAAACTATGGTCAACCAAGGGGATTACAAGCACCATTGCTCAGGTAAAATTGATTAAGTCCAGGACCAAATGGGTAAGTGAGTCATGTAGCAAACGGGCATGAATATAGAACAGGACTTTGTCCAGTAGCTAGCTAGTAGTAGTTGGATTAGTGATTCTTCCAGGCTTCCTCAGGTTGATGATTGATGATCAATCCCGGATGCTAATCTTTAGGGAGGTAAGCATTTGTTTGATCTTTGGTCTTTAGTTTGGCCCACAGTGGGAGCATCTGTCTGCCTCACAGTTGCAAGGTATCTTGTCTTCTTTGTTATCTCCTTTGAGGGCCTGGCCCTGTCTGACTGTCTATGATATTTCTGTCTAATTCAGCTGCCTACAACATTATTGGAGATTGAACCCAAAGCATTTGCTCCAGCCCTTTCTTTATCTGAATTTTATTTTGAGATAAGGTCTCACCAAATCAATAAGTAGCCAAGGATGGGTTGAAATTTGTGATCTTCCTGCCTCACCCTCCCAGATTACAGTTATGCACCACCATACCTAGTTCACTTTTGTGTTTAATTGAAGAGACTATAACAAAAACCTGTAGGACATCTCTCCAGAAACCATCCACAATCCCATTTTTGCTGCCCACCCTCTCCTGAATCCCGTGTACCTGGAGCTTTTGTTTTTGGCTTTGGCCTCTTTTACTCCCCTTCCATCCTCACCCTAACCTCTGCCCCCAAGGTGATGAAGGACAGATAGAGAGGGAAAGAGGGATGTACAAGACAGTGGGCTAGCAGAGAGTCCAGGTTGAGCTGGGGTCTCAGCAACACATCATGTGCTACCAGTGGTTCTCTGGCTGAATGTGTGCAGGATGCTGTCCAGAGCACTTCCTGTCTAATGACCCACTCAGACCGCAGCCTCCACATGAGCAGGGCACAGCTGTGGTCTCACTGTACAGTGGAAGCAACCAAGGTACTGGGGGCTGAGGTGTTTTGTTCCAGGTCAGCAGATAGCTAGCTATGTGATACAGATGTACATTTGAGTACTTTGGCCAAATAGCTGCATCTTGGTTACTTTCTCATCACTGAGACACAATACTGATATATACAGATTAGAGGAGAAGAGGTTTATTTTGGCTCATAGTTTGTAGAGATCTTGGTCCATGGCCCATTGGCACTAAGACGAGACAACATGGCACAGGCATGGCAGAGGAGAAGCTGCTTACCTCATGGCAGACAGGAAGAAGAGAGTGAGGGAGAAGCCAGGGAGAAATAAAGCCTGAGACCTGTTCCCCCTTGACTTCTGTCTTCTGACCACCTCCTAAAAGCAAGCCAGATATTAGCCCCACAATCAATGAGTACAGGAGACTCTAGGGGAGACATCTGTCTATAAACCATAGCACATACATTGTTTTAATGGCCATGTTGAGGAATCTTCATGTGATGAGATGTATGTACTCTCCCTGGTATGCACTGTGAAGGTCTGATCCTCACCTTTGCTTGTGGAGTGGCTCCCTCACTCTCTCATCCCTACTGGTCAGTCCATCCCTCCAGTCCTAGCACTAGTCTGTCTGCTTCCTAATTCTGCAGACCAGCATTCAAGGGGACCTGTGCATAGAGAGCCCTGTGTCTGACTCTCTCATGGGAGCCTCCACAATATTTTGCCTCATGCAGTTGACACTGTTGCTTAGTAATCTAAGCACAAAGGGGTTGTGTCCAGTCACCAGGGGCTATGAAAAAGCTGCTTCAATATGATACAGGTTCTTAAGTTAGTACATGCTTTCCTGTCTCTGGGGCATCATTCTTAAAATAGCATTATGGGCTTAAAGTGAGCTTGAGGCAGTGTCTTCAAGGTGCCTCATCATTCTGCATTCCATCCCAGACTTATACCTTTAACTGTAGCAGGAGCAAATGTTGGGAAGGGTTGCCAAGTCAGCCTGGATTCCCCCAGGAGCTTTGTCTTGAGAATGTCATGTTCTTCACAGCAGCTCTTGGCTATCTCTGTAAGTAGCCCCTTGGGGTAATTCCCAGAAGCCTGACCCCCATACTCAGAACCGCTTCCTGGTGCTGGAATGGGGCGGGGTGCAGATTCAACTCAGCACACTGGTTTATTGAGAACTTTCCAAGCCTCTTCTTGCATTTTATTGTCAGTGTGCCTGGGTAGTTATCGTAGTGCTATGACTAATTACTACGGCGGTGAGGCCTCAGAGAGGGCCTTGGAGTAACATGCACGTGGCATGTGGGACTAGCAGAGGCCTCCAGCCTCTGGCGCTGGTCCTGCAGTCTGGGAGGATAGCATGGGAACCTGGTTATGTGTTCCCCTCTATCCCATTTTCAATCCTAGTCCCCTGCCACCCATTGTTCCCAGAAGTTCTGAGACCATTCAGTTGGGAGAATTGTTTGATTCTGTTGTAAGTATTAGAGAATATAACCTTGAAACATAGGATAAATGACATTCCATTTTTCTTTTCTTGAGTCCTCCAAAGAAAACCTGTTTATCTTCTTTTACACACAGATGTGTATAAACATTTGTGCACTCATGTGTACACACATGTATATGTGCACATGTCTCTGGGAGACGTGAAGCTACTCCTCCTCATGTACCGTGGAGTATCTGAGGAACACTTGGCATCCTGTGACTCATGCAGGAGGTGGAAGGTTGGGGACCTCCTATGCAAGTGGCCAAAGGACTGAGGCTCCTCAAGCTTCCTCAGCCTCAAGAAATCTTTGAGTGAGGGGCAAGATAATTCAGCAGATTAAGCACCTGCTTAGGCAGGCGCAGAGACCAGGGATCGATTGCCGGCACCACATGCTGTGCTGGCCCTGCCCCTGGTCGCACTGAGCTGGCCACCAAGAACAGGTGTGGTGGTGCATGCCTGTAATCCCAGCACTGGGGAGGCTGAAATCACTTTGTTTTTTTTTTTTTTTTTTTTTTTTTTTTTTTTT
>PVKA01047183.1:0-14466 GCA_004027165.1 Ctenomys sociabilis | reverse complement strand
TAAAAAAAAAAAAAAAAAAGAATAATATTGTGTCAGTGAATAAGTAAGGCTGAAATTCTTTCAAAAGAGAACTCCTATGACTGGAGAGTTACAGCTCTTGCCTAGCATGCACAAGCCCCTGGGTTCAAATCCCAGCATCACTAAAAAAATGCAATAGAACTCCTGGAAGCTACAGAAACCAAGAATCTGTATATAACAGCACACTGTTATACGTTGCACTTCTATTCTACTTCGAGAAGAACTAAATTGGACCCATGTTACTGAAGATTTAATGTAATCACTTGACTAAATTAAATTCTAGTTTAGTATGGGTGGAATGGACCCTAAAGTCCAACATTTCTAACAATGTCTGAGGGAAACTCAGTACTGTAGATGTGTGGAATACATTGGGAGAGGCTAGAACCAACCAACACTGCCTGATTCATAGAGAAGCTCAAGAAGTTGGTGTTGACTTCATAAAGAAGTCAACTTATGAAGAAGCAGCTAACATTGTTCCTCTACTAGCCTTAAGGTTTTTACTGTGCAATGCTTTGCAGAGGTGTCCTTCTGATGTCCACATTTATGTGTTCAAGCCTTGGTCCTCAGGTGGTGCTTTGGGAAGATGTTGGAATCTTTAGGTGGAGCTTAGTAGCATATCCTTGAATGGAGAAGAGGGCCTCAAAATCTGTACTTCATCCAAAATCTACTGCATGAGAGCAAAATGGTCAAGCATTGGCCATGACTCATCCAAAGGGCTGACACAGACAAAGGATCTACAGGGTAAGGTACAAGATTATAAGATAAACCCTGAGGGGACTTGACTGACCTCATCAGAAACAAAAGCTGCATTTTTTGTTATATAGATCTTGGTCTATCTCAGTCTTAATCATCCAGCAGAAAAGCATAAAAATGAGGTATAT
Organism: Ctenomys sociabilis; assembly: GCA_004027165.1. Classification (NCBI taxonomy): domain Eukaryota; kingdom Metazoa; phylum Chordata; class Mammalia; order Rodentia; family Ctenomyidae; genus Ctenomys; species Ctenomys sociabilis. Next base: position 13,567 of record PVKA01047183.1, on the reverse strand, counting down.
AATGCAGGGCCATAATAATAAGCTGAGCTGTAAATGGCTATAGTCAACAACTTATTCAGATAAGTCACTATTATTGTGGAGTGCTGGATTGTATTGGATTGTGTTGCTGAGTTCATACACCTATAGTGGTTTGATGACAACAGAGTGCCCATCTTTGATAGGTCTAGACAAAAAATGGGGGATACAAAGGAAGAACTAAGATGTGTTTGTATAGACAGTATAGTTAGGATAAATATGCAGTACTTCTGCATAGTTCTGTGGGAAGCAATATTTTCACTAATAATGGCTGGACAAATTATTATGTCAGTTTCTAGTACTATGTATGGACAACCGTTAGGAAGATAACTAGGTAGATAGTATTAATTATTGAATCTGGGATACAATTCAGCTATAAAAAATAAGATAAGTGTATCTCTACATTCTCTTTAGTTTCTGATTAGAGACAACTGCTATAATAGTATCTGAAAGTACAATATCATGTATGCACCTTGTACAATAGCAAAACATTATGAAAACAGTCTTTAATGTATTAATTATTGAATCTATCCTTTTAATTTGTCTTGAAACTGTCTCATTGCTATTTGCTCTTTAACAAAAATAATCTACTGCATGGATCACGAGGTCAACATCCTTTTCCACCACATAATCTTGCTACCATGTGCCATCTTTTCTAGAGATCCAAAGTGAAAAGCTACTTTATCTCAGACCAAAATCTCCACAAATGTGAGCCAAAACAGAACATTTCTAAGTTTATTGCCTCAGTTACTTATGGTGACAGAAAGTTGACTCATTAATGCCTTATGTTAACTTTCTTATGCGTAATCAGTTATTTTTTACATAACTATCTTGTGTGAAGGAGAAGTACCCATGCTACATTTGCGTCTGACCTCAAGCAGCTAGCATACTATCTGGGAAACTGAAAATAGTTATCAAATTTTTCTCAAATTAATGTATAAATCCAAGAATAAATAAACTAACCGATGAATCACCAAACCAGTCAGTAAAACCAAACAAAAATCTTTTAGGGCCATATATTGATTTATAAATATATATGTTGTGCTCATCAGATAAGATAGAGATTTTTATTTTTATTTTTTCTAAAATGATTTGGAAACACTGGCCAAATCAAATGTTTAAATTGTATGCACTTATCTCCTTCACTCATTCATCTCATATGATTATTAAGTAACACATTTGTTGTACTTTTCAGTTGAGGGGACCAATGAAAAAATAAATACTATATAGATATTAAAAAGTGGGAAAACTGAATCTCACAAGAAGCTGTTCTGCTTTCTAAGAGTCAGCAAAGGGGGAGAAAGCAAATATTATGAATGACTCTGATTATTCAACTGATGGCCTCATGTCCTGAAGTAGGACAGCCAATTGGTTAACTTCAAATTGCTGGGTCATGTGCAGAGATCAGCTTACTTTGCAATGACTACTAGTCAAGTCAATAGGACCATGTATTTTAAATTCATACTGATGGCATATTAGTGATGGTATCTACAAAAGGAAAATGCACAGGAAATATTAGAGATAGGAAGAGCAAGGAGCTAAGAAATTCCAAGCTTAATTCTATGGACCTTTAAGGTCAGTTCTTGAACTTATTTATAAAGTCTTCATAGTATCTTTATCCTTTTGGGAGATTTCTATCCCTTATTGGTATTATGCCAAATTCTTCAATAAATCACCATGGGGCCAACATTCTCATCACCTGTAAATCATCGGGGATGATTCTCAGGAAAGAGTTTAGTTCACAGGCATCATTGGCCCCTTTGCTGTATTACTGCAGATGTTGTGTTTAGTAATGGGAAACTATTTATGTTATACTCACAATGGAATTAGACTGTGGACTTAGGTAAACTAAATCTGCAACAGAGCAATTGAATGTAAAGAGAGAAAGCCAGAGAGAGAGAGAGAGAGAGAGAGACTACTTTGTTCTATTTGACAGTCTACCTACCAGCACCTTGAGAATGACTAGGCTATGGAGACCAATATTTTATGGTTTACCCTAAAATTCATGATCTATATAGGATTTTGAGACTGATTAGGCCATATGACTCTTTGCTCCAAAGAAAGGCTTGCAAAAGGATTAGTGGAAAAAGAAATGAAAAGAGGGACTTAGTCCTAGAGGACTTAGCCTTGTGCTTCAGGAACAGCACAAGATGCTTTGCTATATTGTAACTGAAGGAATGGTACCATAATGGCGAAGTCAGCCAAAGTATAGTTCCTGAGATAGTTAAACTACAGCGCCCATCTAATCTTGTTCATCATTCCTCCAGTTTCTCCTGTTCCTGTTTTAGGTTAAAGAATCTTAATAAAAAGCTGGAGAAAATTGCAATCAAGGCTTTTGTCATAGAGTCTGCACCTCCCCCACCCCCACCCCCACTCCTCATCACTTTGTCTCTCTCATTTTCTTTTGTCTCTTACCTCCTTTTCTGGACCTAGCCCCTCACAGAAACCAACAATGGCAACAATAAAAATTTGGGCAAATTACCTCGTTCCGTTCAACAGTCTATCTATCAAGACCTTGAGCACTTCCGTCCATTACGTATAAGTTGTCCACAGTCATTGGAAAACACAATTCGGAAAATGAACTCAAATGTCTACGTTTCTACATTGGCAGTTAAATATTCTCTATTTAAATTATTTCATGCCTCTCCTTGATACCCTGCCTTTGCTTTATCTCTGATCTTCTCCTCATTGAATATTTCTTTTCTCTGTATTCATTCTATGGACACATGATAGACTCATCAGTGCTGATTTGTGACTGAGTAGCAGCAGTCCAGAGTGGAAAAGCCACGTTCTTCAGAAGTGTATTAGGTAGGCAGCTTTATGTCAGAAGTAAGCAAGCAGAGTGGAACATGAGGGAGGCTTTGTGTTCTACATTACATAGCACATTGCTGTAATTATAAAGGTCTGAGCTTTACTAAATCTGCTTAATACTTAGAGATGTACAGATCAGGGGAGAGGGTTGAGTTTTAAACCTTTCCTTCAGAAAACAACCTAATACAGAATCAGCAGCAGTTAAGAGTTGTAAATGGAAAATAATCATAAAAGTAAACACATAGAGAACAAATAAAATGAAAAATTATAACCTTGTAGCAATCATGTAGGATCAAGACATAGTATTAAATGCTTGTACATTTTTAAAGGTGGAATTAAAACCTGCATTTAATTTATGCTAAGTGCTTCGGCATCTGTGTAAGTATAAATAAAGAATCTTGTAAATCTGTGGAATTCATTTTAACCTTTATATCGGTAGCTTTGTAGTAAAGATCTTTGAAGGATTTAGCTATAATTAATACTACTCTCTTGCCTTGACCTACTTGTAGCTGAAGGCTAAACTTCCCTAGGCTTACCTAGGAAACACAAGCCTAAAAGCTTTCCCAATCTCAGTTAAAGCCCTACACACACCTCAGCTGGGAGATTTAAGAATGTCCTCATTCTAAAAACCCACAAGTCCTGATATTTTTTCATGTAATAATTTAATCACTTCTCTTGTAGTAAAGAATATTTTAATCTGTTTTAAGGTATTCTACAGGTTCTCTCAGAAGGTTTTAGCTTCTGTTTTTATCTTTTCCTTACGAGTATGATAAATCAGCTTCAGATTGCAACAGAGCCTTGCAGTGTTTCACAGAACTCTTACGCCCTTCTGAGTCTTCATTCATACAAGGGTTCTGAGAAAGCTGAGTTGCTATAGAGAAGGATGAAAGGGCACCAAACAATGGTAGACAGAGTAATAAACTAAATAGTGAGTGATGAAAAGTAGTATATTAAAATATCTTTAAGGAGCCAGGCGTGGTGGTGCATGCCTATAATCCCAGCACTCGGGAGGCTGAGGCAGGAGGACTGTTGTGAGTTCGAGACCAGCCTGAGCTATGAAGTGAGCTTAAGGCCAGCCTGAACTGCATAGTGAGATCATGTCTCAAAAAAAGACAAAAAAATAAAATATCTTTAAGGATATTCTTTGTGATAAGTAAGATTTAAAAAATTAATCAAGTTCTTCTACCCTTTAAATCTTTGCGATAGTCAACAAGATGATGATTGATTTAAAGGGTTCAATGAAAGCCATTCTTTTTGGTGGGGCTACAAGAATAGCTGCTCAAACTATAACACCATCTTTGATAGTTTTATCAATGCTAGCTTAAGCAAAAAATGAAACTCGCTGCACAGAATGTCGATTTGGTACACAAAAGGGTCAACTCCAAGGCTTCTAAACAATTTTTTCCTAGAACCAAAGTATTTCATTCTGTCATTTGGAGACAGATCAATGCACAGACATATCTATCTGTTTTGGGGCAGCCTCAGCCAGAAGAAAATATACCTACTATGGGAGTTAAACCAAGATGAAATACAACAATCTCAAATAACAGAAAATATTGTCACTTGGAAGAAATATTGATCACATACTGCCTATGAACAGGTGTCTGAGCAAGATCTGATGAAATTCAAATGGACTAAAAGACACAGGCCCTGGCTTTGGATAAATGCATAATATAGTACCAGAGATACAGGCAAATGTGGGAGGTTTGTATTTAAATAGTCAAAACTGATAACAACAGTGCTTAGGATACAATAAATGGAATTTAAGTCAAAGGGAATAAGATATAGTTGATGCAGAGAGAATTGGGAAATATCAACTGTGAAGCATCTTCTGAAGTTCATGTCCTACGCAGATCAAAGGTCAAGAATGATTGGTATAGGTACACTCAATAAATTTATTACTCATCGTTTAGTTTTAAAACAAAAAAATGCTCTATCTCAGGGAGCTCATGTGGTCTGACAGGAAATCCCAGTTCAAAGTATAGAGGTAGGATTTCCTTCAGTCTCTTGTGCTTGTCCCAAATTACTAGATGGTAGAGACTGCAGGTTCTGAATCCCTCAGATCTACAGACCATTCAGCTCCCAAGAATTCGGGAGCCTTCAAAAATCTCCACAAGGGTGATTTAAGGACAATGTCAAGTTCCTTCAGTGTCTCAGCCTTGTAATGTCTCCTTGACTATATCATCACAATAGAGTTCGGCTATAGATTTTATCAATTGGAGTATTTCAGGAAATAGAGTCACAATGCCCTGCTGCTGGCTTTCTAATTTCTGTCGGGACCACACACTTACTAGTCAATCACATGCACAAAATGCCATGGTATTTTATCAAGATTAGCAAGCATGATGAGGCTTCAATGGTAACACTTTAAAATAATATTTTCAGCATACTCTTTAAAAAAAATGAAAGATGGGCTGGAGAGACAGTTCAGTAGAATAAGTGCTTCCCAGGCAAGCACAAGGGCCTGGATTCAACCCCCAGTTCCACCAAAAATAAATAAATTAATTAAAAAAATGAAGGAGAGTTGTCCTCCCCAAGAAACTCTTTTAAGTGTTATTTTTAATTGTAAAAGTGACATTCATTCTTATAGATATTTTTGAAATCTTTGCTCATTAGAGCATTTAATGACCTTCTCACCTACATCACCTGTCCTATTATCTTTCCTAGCTCTTGTTTTTCATATCGGACTTGCTTCTTTCCTGAAACAAATAGCATCAGGCATACCACCAACTGACTAGCGATTCTCCAGTCTTTTATCTGTGCAGGCCTCAATATTTGAGTGTTTTCGTAGCAGTCCTAAGAGCCCTCATAGCTCCACTCCAGCTCCTTTCATTCCATTGCTCTGCACCGAATCACCACAAATTAAGTGGCAGGGAACAACAGGAGATATTCTTCCAGTTTTATACAAGACTGATAGGCTTTGGAGCTTTTCTTCAGGACTGTATCAAACTATAAAGCAGAGCAGAGCTTAGGCTCTAGTTTCACCTCAGGCTCTAGGTTGTCTTCCAAGATGGTTCCTTTTCGTGTGTTGTAGAATTCAGCTTTCTTTAGTTTGACAACTGAAGCCCTTGTATTCTTTCAAGCTATGAGGTCAATCTGAAGATACGGAGGTCACTCTCCTGTCTTTGTTGGCCCTGCCATAACATAGGTGACATTTATTCACAGACGGGAGGAAAATCTCTACCTTGACCCTTAGACAACACAGCACATTTACTTATTTATTTAATGTCTTTTTGAGACAGAGGCTCACTATGCAGTACATGGCTGGCCTTGAGCTCACTCTGTAATCCAGGCTGGTTTTGAACTCACAGCGATCCTCCTGCCTCAGACCCCAAGTGCTTGGATTGCAGGTGTGCCCCACCACATCTCACAATACAACATCTTAAACAATAAGATTGCCTCTTATAGTCATATGATAAACTTAATCAAGAGACTTCTTATCCCAAAACAATGCAGGGGAAGGTGATTATACAGTGAGGACATGAACCATGAGGCCATCTTACAGTCCTCCTTCCCATACAAAATTAGCTTCTTAGATCAGACAGTGTTTTGCAGCTAAGTTTCTATCCCCTCTTCTTTTCAACATCCATAACAATCTTCATAATTAAATGTGGAAATGGAATCTAGGAAATAATGGGAGTTTCTTGTTTAGTTTCATCAAAACTATTTCTTTTCTAGCTTCGTTGAGCTCTAGAAATTACCATTTCTTTCACTTTGATGGTAAGGAAAGTGATTGATGAAGTATTTAAAGAATGAGCTCCTCAATTGGGTGTAGTTCTTACATGACACAAGAAAGTTTTGAAGCCTGAATCCTTGACTTTTGAAATCCTCCTGTATCAGGGTTTTACTAGAGGAACAAATGGAGCACAAGATGCAAAAATGTGTAAAAAATTACAGAATTAGCTCATAGCGGTCAGCTACAGCGTTGGATGAGGAAGTGTAGAATGCATCTACACATTGAAGGCTGAAGGATTCACTCCAATGTCTGGAGCTCCCTGCGGGGCTCCATGCAAGTTTGTATCTGAAAGCCGATGGGTCTGTATTAGAAGCCAGGAGATGACGCCCAAGCTAATGATGAATATCAGTCCTCCTAAAAAAAAAAAAGGAACTTTCATACCCTAGGGGGTGGAATTGCTGAGCTGATTTTGTTAAACTTCTAAACCTCTCAAATTCACACAGCCGATCAACCACTACACCTTCATTATTTCTACTCAGTTATTGTTTCCATGATGTTCTTGGGAACAAAGTCGAGGAAATGAGCAAATAAGGAATCCACTCAAACAATGGATTCTAACAACAGACCATGGAAATATTAAATACATACTGCTAAGTGTCACTCCAAATATATTAGTATAGATATGCTATTTGTGTTTCTCTGTAATTGGATCATCGATTGTTATTTTGAATACATTAATATTTTATTTTTTTTGGCTTTTTTTTTTTTTGAGACAGGGTCTCACTATGCAGTTCAGGCTGGCCTTAAGTTAGTTTTATTTCTTAGATGCAAAATGAAAATAAAACCTAGATAAATGGTTGTTGTGGGCAATGCATTGTGTTAACTTGGCTGGATGATGCCTCCATGCCCCTGCCGGTGGGGATCCAGTCCTGGGGCACAGTTGGTTCTGCCCTAGGACCCGGTGGGCTGCCCTGAGGCATGGATTGGTTCCCTCGTAGGGCACGATGGGCCTGCCCCAGAGTAACTCAGCACAAAGAGCCCATATGAAGGGGCTCAGGAAGGAGTCTCAATGTTCCACTTCCTCAGAGGAACTTCAGGTTTTGCATTCTGCTTGGACTTCATCGCCTGGCTTGCAGCGCAGACCCTTCGGCCTTGGGCTTGGGACCTTTGCCTTGTGTCACGGAATCTTCAGCGTCCATTGTAGACTCAGCGTCCATCACAGACTCTTCAGTCGTCCATTGCAGACCCAGTAGCTGATGAATAAAGACTTGCACGGGTCACTGCAGGGAGCTTTAGCCCTTGGGACTGAATTCTTCAGTCTGGGGTGTACATTTGCCCTCTGCACACTGAAGCTGACTCTCTCAAGCCAATTTTGTAATTCCTTATACACTGCATATCTTGTGTTAATATCTGTTCCTTAAATTATATCTGCTCCTCTAAGTAAAATAAAACCCTGACCAATACAATGGTCTTTAAGGCTTTTGATATTTTTCAAGATTGTAAAAGGGTTCTGAAGCCAAGCTCTTTATGAATGAGTATTTTAGCATGAACAAGATGTTTATTCTTCCTTTTGCTGATTTTTTTTTTTTTTTTGGTGGAATCGAGGATTGAACTCAGACTTTTGTGCTTGCCAGGGAAGCACTTATTTCACTGAGCCATCTCCCATGCCCCTTGCTGAATTTTTATAGTTCAAGCATAGGAACTGTTTACATAGCTGAAATATATATTTTGGGCCCTAATCCCTGTGAGTCTTAAATTTATTTTCACAACTAGCCCATTGATAACAATTTATACCTTGTGTTACTGTTTAGCACTTTTTACCCACAATTAATTTTTCCAGCTCTTTAGAATTTATTCAGACTGAGTCCATTGATGACAACATTGTAAAATGTCCTCTCCTGAAGCTAATTTTGTTTTCAAGCACACCTCAATGAAAATTTCAAGAAAAGGAGAAGAATAGGGATATAGTTGGGGATTCGGTAGAACTTTTACAAATATGCTTCCATGTACATCTTGCCCTGGGCCATAAGTATACATTAACTCTGAGTACTACCATCTTATCTTTGCTAATACTGTTTGATAAGCTTTTCTCAGTTGCAGTTCAGTTTTCACAAACACACACACAAACACACACTAATACACACCAAATAACAAACAAAACACAATAATAAAAAAAAAACCCTTCTTATTCAACCTGGAGACAAGCAACCAATGTAGCTGCTCTGAGATGCAAGAACCGGTTTCACAGTTCTCCATGCAATTCCTTTTATTTTTGTGTTTCTTAGAAAATAAAATTTACGAATCATTAGCTATAGGTTGTTCCAATTTGCCTAGAGGAAGGGAATCCTGTGGGGTAACTGGTTACCAGGGCACTAAACTCCGCGGAGAACTAGTTCACTGATATTCATAACTGAATGCGATGCTAGAAGGGGTTTCATGAGAGGTGAGATGGCGGGGGGACACTTCTGGGGGGCAGGTCTCTCACCAGTTCTCTCCCTTTGCTTTCTGCTTCTCAGCCCCTGAGGACTGAACTCTTCTCCCTGCCATGTCCCCTGTGATGTTACTCTCTTGGAGCCAATAGATTCTGGACGGAAATAGCTGAAGCCATAAGACAAATGAAACCTCTCCACCTTTCAATGGCAGGCACTCAGTTTTCTGTCCCAGAAAGGGGAAAACTGAATAATACATAGGCATGCCACTGTTTCACGAGATGCTACAAAAAAAATGCTATAAGTAAAATATGACTGCATGATTTTAATTTATTATCTTTTTTACATATTGGAATTATGAAATAAATATTAAAATACCAAAATTGTGAACACACAAAACGATGAATTATGAGGATTATCTGCTTGTTCTACTCACAGCTAGCATTCTCAGTTTTTGAATTAGCTATGGGGTATTTTGAGAAAGCTATTTTTGAGAATTTCTGAAGAAAGTACTATGTTTCTTAAGACCTCATCAGTCTCCTGTCTTGTTCCTTTAGGATTTCACTATTAAGCTGATTGATTTATTTTGCAAGTTTGAAAAATTCATACTTCTTTTATATGTGGCAACTTTCTAGCCTAGAAGGGCCACCATGGAATTGACTTATCCCTATTCTGCTACATTATTTGACATTTGTATTGATCCATTTTGAATGATAATCAGTCTTCCTCAACATATTGTCTTTGTCTGTATTTCAGTTGTATATGCTGTGCTTTTTCATATGACATTGGGAAACGAGCCAGTAAAGATTTTCTTTATTTTTTTAATGTATTTTCTACAGGGTCTACAGGGTCTCACTATCCAGATCAGACTTGCAGTGATCCTCCTGTTTTCAGCCTCCAAAGCATTTGGACCACCACACCCAGTCTCAATCACTATCTCAGTGAGCCCTGGGAAAGGGCTGGCACTGTGCTCCGGGGATCAAACAGTTCCTGCATCTGCCTGGGAAGGCCCTTTAGTCCACTGAACTATTAGTAATGTTTTTCCTCTGGGGGAGATTAGATTTTATTCACTGGGACAAAATTTGATTTTAAAATGAAAGAAGTCAGATTTCTCAGGAGCTCATGTTTTGATAATTCACATGAAAATATAGACATCCACTAATATAAAAGTTATATCAATATCCATGAAAGGAAAGGAGCCCAGTCTCTGCCTGAAGTAAGTTGACCCAACTTGCAACCTTCTTCTCTATTCAGTCCAGAATATAAATTGTACCGACAACAAATATAAATCTTCAATATGATTTATCATCAAATCTAGTGTTATTTTGGAAACTATGAATTCAGAAATGTTGGAGAATATAATGTTCAACTCTCCATCCTGAATATAACAGAGGATGTCTGAACCTGACTGAATAATTTGTGGACACAAAACAATCTCAAGGATTACTCTTTTTTTTAAAAGCAGTATCATATGCATAAACAATTTCAGATTTGTACTGTTTGTCTTTGATAAGTCTGCTCTTGTATCTTCTTTTGTTCTTAAAATATTATATATCATAAGAAAAGCCATAAACTACAAATAAGAATTTATAAAAATTTTCTATTGAAGCGAGAGGAATATAAGTAGCAAGAAAAAATTAAAAAGAAGGATAATTTTAGAACAAAAAGTTCATTCTACATTTTTCCTGCAGAATGGTTAGGATCACAAACATGGCTACTACACTAGTTAGGAATATTATTCTAAATCTATTCAGAGCTGTCTTTTGAGCAGTAACTTTTAATAACCTGATTTGTTTGAATAAAGTCATTGAGTTCGACAAACTTTGACAATAGTCTCTTATTTTTCTTATTACTTAAATTTTTGTTATTATTATTATTATTATTATTATTATTATTATTATTATTATTTGTGGTACCAGGGATTGAACTCAGACCTTGAACTTGCCAGGCAAGTGCTTATGTCACTGAGTTATCTCCTCCTACCTCTAGTACATATTTCTTAACCTGGTCAAACTTTCCCTTTGTTACTCTAAAGTGTTGAATACTAAGGAAGCTTTAGTCAGCATTTTATCGTAAATCTTAAATAAAGGAATGTACATGGAACGTTCAATAGTTTCTGACATATATATTACAACTCAGTAAAATATTATCTATGATCTTTCAATATCAGTGGACATGAGATAAAGATGAAGAGTGGATCAGACATTAAGATGCAAGGCACTTTTTGATATTTGTATATCATACATGTGATAGGTTTATTTTAGAACAGATATATTGCTTATCTAGCTGTCATTTAATCATGAAGTTGGCCAAGTTTGACTGCATTTCCTATGTAGTTGTATAACTGAGAGTACAAACTAATTCGTATCCATAATGCCAAAGAAAGCACCTGCATTGAAACAAACCATCTCTGATATCCTTTTATACTATTAATATATAGATATATTAATTAGGATGCATTTAAGGTATTTACATATGCAAGTAGAATTTTGGATATCTTTGCAAAATGTTGTATCAATTCCACAAAACATAAAATGAACTTCTGTGAATGAGTTCAAGATGAAACAGCAGGGACTGAAACAGAAAGTAGAGAAAAACCTGAAAAGACCAAAAGAATGTAAGATTTCCATTAAAAAAGGCAATAGTTTGTCCATTAGTTCCTAAGGAAGAACAAACAGAAAGCATAGCTGCCAAATGGAATCATCACACAAACATTTGGGTATAGCCCTGGAATTTTTGCCAAGTGGTAGTTTCCTGGTTTGGACAATACTTTTATCTAGATAACAAGAATCTTCTGGTATTCAATAAAGAGATATTTAAAGTTTCTCTCTCAATTGAATAGTATTGCTATGCATAGATGGATGGGTGAATGGATGGATGGATGGATGGATGGATGGATGGATGGATGGATGCATAGACAGATGATTTCTGACTAAAAGTAATGCAACTTTTTTCCTCTTAATCTGGATTTATTCCTTTTTGAATTCTTTAAGTTCGCAGTAACATGAAACCTAAAACTATATTCAACAGAAAAATCACCTGGTTTACGGAAAATACATCTAAACCATGGCCACACTCATTGTACTTCCAGTTACTAAATTACGTGTAAGCTTCATTTTCTGCCTAAAGGTGAAGTGAGTCTTACTTTTCTCTTAGAAACCTAGTGAACACATCTAAAAAGAGAAATATAGATTTTTAAGAAAACGTAGATCAGATACTAAGGCCTCAACTTACTGCTTCCTCCCATGTAGTGACAACAAATAGTGAGCAATTAAAGAGAAAACATAAAGGGTTCTCTCCATTATCTCTCTTGGACAGCCTCTAACTTGGTTAATTAACCTTTTTATTACAGGAACAAATGAGTTCAGCTTCCTGTATCTCACTATGCAAATAATCCCTATAACTCATTTATCAGATAAATTCCCTAACAGAGGAAGGTAAGCATAATTCATGCAGTGCTGCTGAAGGAATTTTAAGAGTAATAGTAGATCTGAAATTTAGCTCAACATTCAAATTACTTAGCTTTAAAAAAAAAAAAAAGAAAGAAAAGAAAGAAACTTAAATCAAATCCCTGAAGATTTTGATGGGATTGAGTCGCTGTAGATGGACACCACGTATGTTTGATTTTGTTTTTGAAGTCTCAGGGGATTTTGACAGGTAGTCAGATTTGGAGACCACCTGTTTGACAGGTAGTCCTCACCCTAACAAAAACTGCAACAACAACAACAACAGCAACAACAAAAAGTAGCCATAACGCTTCACTGAAGCCTGCAATGGTTTTATCCATTCAACTCTTTCTTTTAAACACTATTTCTTTTGCTTATTTTGCTTGAAAATAACCCACTGTAACTGATTTCAACCAAGGAACTCTTATATTTACCTCACATAGTTTCATTTTCTAGCAAGAGTGAGATGAAGAAAGATGATCAAGGAAACAAGGATGTAGTGCTGTCCTTCAATACCTACAGAGAAAGACCAGGCTCCCCCCACCCCCCCAAAAATAACCCTACACACTGAGGAACTGACTTTATAGTAAACAGTAGGTGCTGATGTAGTAAAAGACTGTGGAATAGAAAGAGGGAAAATGACATTTTAAACCAACTTTCTTGCTTCTTGCATTTAAGCGGACTTCTTACATTGGCTGATAAAATGATAGATAGGTTTATAGCTTGTGGGAACAAAATCATAACAAATTATTTGTTGTCATCTCATGCATTATGTTGAACAGGTTGCATTTTTAAGTTGAAATCATCACTCATAAATTTTAAGATATGTAGTTAAAATAATTTTTTAAAAACTCTATTTTTAAATGAGTTTTTAATGACATTTATATGTCACAAACTGTTTTTGTACTATGAATTTATATTTTCCAATATAAAAAATTTATTTTTAAGCTCAGTGGAGAGCCCAGGGGACCAGCGTTCGATCCTGGGTGTGCTGTGCCAGCCCCATCCCAAGACACTGAGCGTGGTGGTGTTCACCTATGATCCCAGCGTTTGGGAGTCTGAAAGCAGGAGGATCGCTATGAATCTCATCTGTGTAATGAGACCCTGTACACCCTGTACCAAATACATTACATATTACATATATATATATATACATACGTATGTATATATATATATATTTTTTTTTTTTT
>PVKA01047182.1:0-14500 GCA_004027165.1 Ctenomys sociabilis | reverse complement strand
TTTTTTTTTTGTCTTTTTTTTGAGACAGGGTCTCACTATGCAGTTCAGGCTGACCTTAAACTCACTTTGTAGCTCAGGGTGGTCTCGAACTCACCACAATCCTCCTGCCTCAGCCTCCCGAGTGCTGGGATTACAGGCATGCGCCACCACGCCCGGCTTATTCTATTATTTCCTTGCTGATTTTTTTTTTTTTTTTTTTTTTTTGCCTGGTTGGTCTATCTCTTTGTTACAATGAGTATTAAAGTCCTTGCGCCATTGCTCATTTGATTTCTTTTTTTAATGTATTTGGCTGATACAGGGTTTCACTGTGCAGCCTGGACTCAGTGATCCTCCTGTTTCCAATCTCCCTAGCATACATAACAACACCCAGGCTCTGTGCTGGGCTCAGCCCACCCTGGGGGGCGCTGATATGGCCTGTGGTGCTGGGGATCAAACCGTGGTCCCTGCACTTGCTTAAGCTTGCCTGAGCAGGTGCCTGAGTCTGCAGAACCATCTCACTGACCCCACTCATTTGATTTTTCATACCTTTTACAAGTTGTATTATATGGTTATGGGTGAATATATGCAAAGATTATTTTTATTATAGATTTTTGTTTGTATTTGTATTGTAACATATAGGAATTATTTTCTGATGTTATCTTTTAGGTTTTGAAAGTAGGCACATAGCTGAGGTAAAAACGTTGATATTTATTCTAAATGCACAATACACATTAAGAATTTAATCTTATGGATACTCTGCACTCCTATTAACTATACGTTGCATAATGTAAGAACATCCTGACAAAATAGCAAGACCAGGAAGATGCCAAATACATCCTGCAAAAATGTCAAAAAAACAAAGCATGTGTGCTATCAGTGTAAGCAATACCCCCATGTGGAATGTGTTGCTTTTATGTGTGACAACTGCCTTAGGTGTGATAATTGAAGTAAAGTTTTTTTTTTTTTTTTTAAATAGAGTTCTAGGCCGGGCGTGGTGGCGCATGCCTGTAATCCTAGCACTCAGGAGGCTGAGGCAGGAGGATTGTTATGAGTTCGAGACCAGCCTGAGCTACAAAGTGAGCTTAAGGCCAGCCTGAACTGCATAGTGAGACCCTGTCTCAAAAAGACAAAAATAAATAAATAAATAAATAAAATAAATAGAGTTCTATTGGTACTTTATTTGTTTATTTATTGGTATTAGGGAAGGGATCTACAGGGTATTCAGGGTCTCACTACTAGATTGAACTGGAACTTATAGTGATCCACCTGTTTACAGCCTCCCAAAAGCTGGGATTACAGGTGCATGACACCACGCCCAGTCTCCAATTGTTGTTCACATAACAATTTATTTCTCTTGTTACTTTTTAGATTACATACACCAAAATTCAGTCATTGTTGTAAATTTTGGTACTTTTAAAGTGAATACTGGGCCGGGAGATGACTCAGTGAAATAAGCACTTCCCTGGCAAGTGCAAGGGCCTGAGTTTAATCCCCAGTTCTGCTAAAAGAAAAAAGAAAAAAAAAAAAAAGTAAAGTGAATAATCAATAAGTCTTAAAAATTCAATACTTTATTATTTTGACTTTCTTTTCCTGATAAGTACCCATTGTTCAATGTAAACAAACTCATTATTAAAATGAAATAATTCATCAATAGAAATATTCTAAGTACTGAGGCAGGAGAATCACTGTGAGCAGCTTGGGCTACATGGTGAATTCAAGGCCAGCCTGAACTGCATATTGAAATCCTGAATTAAAAACATAAACAAGAGGGCCAGCCAGTTAGCTCAGTGGACTAAAGTGCCTGCTTAGGCAGACACAGGGACTGGGGTTCAATCCCCTGCCTGCCATGCCAGCCCCTCCCCCAGGGCACAATGAGATGGCAATTGAAACTTGGTGTGACAGTGCATGCCTATAATCCCAGCACTTGGGAGGCTGAAAACAGGAGAATCACTATGAGTCCAATCTACACAGGGAGACCCTATAGACTCTGTAGACCTTGTACTAAACACATAAGAAAATAAAACAACAAAAAAGAAGAAATATTCTAAGCCAGGCATGGTGGCACATGCCTGTAATCCCGGCACTGGGGAGGCTGAGGCAGGAGGATTGTTGTGAGTTCGAGACCAGCCTGAGCTACAAAGTGAGCTTAAGGCCAGCCTGAACTGCATAGTGAGACCCTGTCTCAAAAAGACAAAAAAAAAAAAAAAAAAAATTCTAAATAATAAATGTATTATACAGCCATGTTCCAGTGCCTTTATTACAACAGCAAACAGAAATCCTGAAACATCATCTGAGGTTTGGAGACACATTTCTTTAACACTGGATGGACACTGACAAGGAATCAATCGAGGTTCTTATGGGGTTGAAGAGGGGAAATGCAGAGGCAGCATAATTGGATTGGTCCTTACAATGTACACCATAGACACCAGGTAGGCATCACAGGCACCAAGTGTTCCTAAGAAGAGGAAGTGACAGTGTAAGAGCAAATTTTAAAATCTATCAACTTCATAGATAGGACCTGTTGTAACTCAAAAAGGAGACAAGGAGGCAAATGTCCAAAAAGAAAATAGCGCTTTATTTTAGCTGGTACCCAGCAGCAAACTCTCTGCAAGGTTGCAAAGAAGTGCGCCAAGGCAAGGCAGGTAGGGGTTTTTAAGCTCAAAAGCCACAAAGCAGGGTGGAGGTCGGTTACCTAGGATGGGGAACTTGGCAGGGTCAGAAGTTTCTGCTTCTGACCACGTGGCTGATGTTTGTTAAGGGAGGGTTCAGGTGGGGAGCTGGCGCATACAGAACAGGAACACGCATGTGGGAAAGCTAGAGGAGGTCATAGCTAGGGCAAAGATGGAGTCACTTTGGGCAGGTTACACTAAACCACAAAGTGAGCGGTCAGCCTGGGCATGAGAGAAGTTCAGCAGGGGGTCAGGAATCAATCAAGGCAATCGTAAGGACAAAGGGTTACATTTTTGTAACAGGTAGATACAATTTTAGAATGAGCAATTACAATTTGTATTAATCACAGATTAATCAGAGATAGGACATATTGTGTGGTTTGGCGATTTAATAATGGTTACCATGGAAACTTACTGAGCTACACAACACGGAGCTGACTTAGTGAGTTATATGACAGCACAATGGTGGCTGGATGCAAAATGGAGTTATATATTTAATGATTAACAGTTGTGGTGGAAACTTACTGAGTCATATGACAGAGGCAGCATAATTGGATTGGTCCTTACAATGTACACCATAGACACCAGGTAGGCATCACAGGCACCAAGTGTTCCTAAGAAGAGGAAGTGACAGTGTAAGAGCAAATTTTAAAATCTATCAGCTTCATAGATAGGACCTATTGTAACTCAAAAAGGAGACAAGGAGGCAAATGTCCAAAAAGAAAATAGACACAGTGGTGTCTGGATACAAAACAGAGTTACATAGGTTATAACAGAAACATTCAGAGTTGTATAACAAAATAGCTGTTCTAGTTACAAAATGGAGTTGGTTACACAGGTTATAACAGGACCCCAGACTCAATTATCTTTGACTGTCTACAGTCAGAGATGATTAGACTAAACCCTATCTGACCACACTCAGCTGCATCAAGACTAGGATAACATATCCTGTTTGCCAGCTTACATCAAGGTCTTTCTGCCTGGGACAGAACTTCTGCCTGGGTCACAATCGCCCAGTCAAGGACCAGCGATTGATTACCCCTGCATGCTTGGCACCAACTTCCAGGTCATCTTCATTATATGATCAATGACCTCCCATAACCAAAACCCACCTCAAGTAAATTTGCCTGGAAATGTGTGAGTAAACATTTGCATCCAATGATGAAGTAACTCACTATCAATTTTTGTAACCCTGCTTGCAAAAACGTATACAAGACCCTGCTTTGCTCTGTCTCAGGGCTGATGATTTGGAATTTGCATTCCTATTAGCCTGCTACAGCTTATAAAGTATGTTTTCTTCCAAACTCCTCAGTGCAGAGCATTTTCTGTTTGGTCTGGTCCTGATTCTGCAACAACAGGAACTGTAACAGGAACTTTTACCTGGGCAACTACTGGCTAGGGGCAGGGGGCATTTTCTGCTATATTATGACAAAATTTACATTATACCTCTCTCTTTAAGTCTAAGCTACTTACTCATAAGCCTCCCACCCATAATCTTTTCATCTGCCAACAGATGAAATAGGTCAGCTCATAGGACCAGAAGAAATCCACAGGGAGGAGCAAAGCCAGTGAAGGAGCCAATCAGGAACTGTCATAGGGAGGAGAAACCCAATAAAAGGAGCTGCAGAGATGTGCCCAGGAGCATTTCACTAATACATGCTCCCTACTCATCCAGAGTAGCTATCTCTATCATCCTCTTTTACTCTACCTTTAAATGAATTATCTTCTCCCAGTGCTGTGGAATATTCATTTAGAGATGGAACACTAGGGCCTTTTCTCCAGGAAGGAGCTTTACTTGACTGACCCTGACTCAGAAAATTCTTTTGTTTTTGGTGGAACTGGGGATTGAACTCAGGCCCTTGCGCTTTCCAGGGAAGTGCTTATTCCACTGAGCCATTTCCCCAGCCCCTTTGACTCAGCAAATTCTGATACAAAGCCTGAGTGCTGAGCACAGCATAGCTGCACCCTTTTATACAGTGTTTGTGTCTTTGCCTCCCTTACATGGGCACACACTAACATTTTACAGCCTAGTTGTGTAGGATTTCAAATCCAGGTCCTCATACATGCTGGACACATGCTCTGTCATTTGACTTGGGCCTTTCCAAATAATACAAAACACCACCAAGATGGCATTCTGCCTCACTGTACTAAACCTAAAACAATTCTTCTTGATCAGATAGGCCTTTTGGTAAATGGACAAGAAATTAAGCAGGAAACTCCTGGTTTGATCCAAGTTACTTGTCATTGCACAGTGTAAATAGTTGGTTTCTTCTCTACAGCTCCTGACACAGTTTCTATAGCCTTTGTAATTTCCTAAAGAAATAATGGTTTGTTTTCTTTTGATATCTGCCCTTCTGGCTAAGAATGATGGCACATACCTATGATTCCAGATAGTTAGGAAGGTGAGCCAATAAGATTATGGGTTGAAGACCAACCTGGGCAATTTAGCAAGACTCTTTTCAAAATAATATTTTTTTTTCTTTTTTTTTCTTTTTGTCTTTTTGAGACAGGGTCTCACTATGCAGTTCAGGCTGGCCTTAAGCTCACTTTGTAGCTCAGGCTGGTCTCGAACTCACAACACTCCTCTTGCCTCAACCTCCCCGAGTGCTGGGATTACAGGCCTGTACCACCAGGCCCAGCTCAAAATAAAATATTATTTTATTTTTATTTTATTTGTATTTTAGGAAAGGATCTACACAGTGTTTAGGGTCTCACTAATAGATCGGACTTATAGTGATCCACCTGTTTACAGCCTCCCAAGAGCTGGAATTACAGGTGCCTGCCACCATGCCCAGTCTCAATCGCCATCTCAGTGTCCCCTGGGGGTGGGGCCAGTACAGCAGGCCTGGGGATCAAACTCCTGGCCCCTGTACCTGCTTGCAAGTGCTTTAATCTGCTGAGCTATTTGGCTGGCCTAAAATAAAATTTTAAAAGGTCTGGGGATATAGCTGAGTTCCAATTGAGTTCAGTCCTCAGGGCACAGAGAGGTGGGAAGTGGCCTTCTCTGTTTAGTTCTGAACAACTCCAGAGCCATTAAAACTGAAGCAGTCTTCCATTATTTGTAACAAGTTCGTCACAAACACAAATGAGTTTTTGCTGCGGTGATTAGAACAGACCCTACGCACCCACAGGAGGGTGCTTAGTTGGGACAACTGGGTGCTGGAGGGGCTGGAATGGGGCCCTGCGCCCACCTCCAGGGAAGGAGAGAGATTGAAGTGACCTAGCCCCCACTGGCCCATGGCTTCAAGGTCCCCATATAGAGGGGCTTCCATGACAACCCAAGGGACTTGGGGGATTTCAAAGAAGACAGTGGAAAGCATGTGGCATGTGGGAGGAACCCAGAGGCACATGGCTATTCATTTGGGTCTTCTATATATACTTCCTGGTTGACCAGCCAATGTGTGCCCAAGTCAGGTGAAGATTTCTGTTTGTTTATTTTTCTGAGACAAGCTCTCACTATGTATTCCAGTTTGACATGTGTGTACTACCTTGCTTGGGTCTTTCAGAATTTTCATAGCATTGCTGTACCATTTTCTAGCTTCCGGCGTTGCTACAGGAAATCTAAAGCAATTTCATTTCCTATTCCCTCTTTTTGTTTTTCTATTCTCTTCACTGTTCCTCTTCCACAACATCTTTCCTTGTTTGCCTTTGCAGAACCTTGAGAATCTTTGTTCTAGATTTCTCTTCACCCTCTTTACTGGGTGTTGAGCCCAGTAGGGGGGCCTACTATTAAGCTGCATGTCCAGTCATTTTTATTTTTTATTTTTACACAGGGTCTTACTAAACTGCCAGGCTGACTTCAAACTTACAATCTTGTCTCAGCATTCAGCATTCTGAGAGCTGGGATTGTAGGCTTGTGTCATCATGCCAGCTGTCCTAGATGCTTCAATTCACAAACTCATGCTTTGGTTAGGAAATTTTGAAAGGATTACAGTAGGCTCTTTCAATTCGGAAATTAGTGTTCTTCAGTTCTAGAAATTTTTTCTTGAACTATTTCACTGATTTCTTACTTTCTGTCTGGAAACCCCATTGTTTGGCTCATAAAGTTCAAAAGTTTCATAGATTTTCTTATATTTTCCCTTCATTTCATGTCACCATGTGTTTTTATTGTATTTAACTTTTTTTTTTTTTTTTTTTTTTTTTTTTTTTTTTTTTTTTTCTGTTTGTGGTACAGCATTGGAGATGAAAGGAAAGCAAGGGAAAAAGAATGCAACCAAGTAAAGCAAACAAAAAGCTAATCTAGGGTAGAGAATATGCTTGTGTTTTTCCTAGAAAATGATGAGTGACCACTTGAGTACTAGAGTGTGCTGTTAGGTTGTGTCATGAAGCCAAATCTGGAGAAGTTAACAGCAATGAGGCCAGATTTGAGCCTGTAGAAGGAATTAACAAAATGAAAATCTAAGATATAAATAAGTGATAGAGTATACTGAGACTAACTGAGCTGAAACTAGGCTTAAGACAAAATACAAAATATGTAATTGCTAAAAGATTCTATTCCTTCAAAACATTTTAATTTGATAAATACCAAAACTTGACTAGTCTACTGTAGGAGACACTTCCAGGTCCTCATCTCGGTCCAAGAACCCAATGTTTGTAATCCCAAAGTTATGTTATTGGAATCTGTCTTAGTTATTCTTCTCTCATTGCTGGGACAAATACCCAACACATAAATGAAGAAGGAAAGGTTTATTCAGCTCACAGTTACTGGAGGTTTCAGTCGGTACTCAGCTGGCTCCCAAGCAGAGAGGCACAAGGCAGAGGGCAGCCTTTCACAATGGCAGCAAAGAGCAAGAGCGCGAGGGAGCGGTGGCAGCAGCTCAAGCAGCTGACTTCTCTTCCCTCCTTACATTGCAATGCAAATCACCTGCCCCAGGGCCAGTGCAGCACCATACCCACAGTAATCAATCACAAACTCCAGAAGCTGCCCCAAGATCGCATGTCGCTTTGAGGGGACACCTATACACAAACCATAACATTCTGCTCCTGGACCCCCAAAGACTCATGCACAACCCTTTATGCAAAAGCCATTCTAGTCCATCTCTGAGAGTTGCCAAAGTCCTAACAGTTTCAGCACTGCTGAAAAGTCCAAGTCCCAAGTCTCCTCCAAGACCCAAGGCAAACTCTCAACTGTGAGCCCCTGTACAAATGAAAACTTAAACACTTGCAACATTCAAGGTCATAAGATAAACATTACCATTCCAAAAGGTACACACAGCAGGACACAAACCACTGGGCCAAAGCAAGTCCAAAATCCAGCAGGGCAAACATTAAGTCCTTCAGTTCCAAGTGGGACATCCGAAGCAATCTGTGATGAGTTGTGAGCTCTAAAGTCCTTACACAGCCGGGCATGGTGGCGCATGCCTGTAATCCCAGCACTCGGGAGGCTGAGGCAGGAGGATTGTTGTGAGTTCGAGACCAGCCTGAGCTACAAAGTGAGCTTAAGGCCAGCCTGAACTGCATAGTGAGACCCTGTCTCAAAAAGGCAAAAAAAAAAAAAAAAAAAAAAAAAAAAAATAAAGTCCTTACACAGCTTCTCCCCTACAGCACTGGTGGTGGTGGCTCCCATGGCTTCTTTCTCAGGCCTGCTTTGCTCCCTCCTTGCAGTTTCCCTTAGATGATCCACATTCCTGGCTTTTCCAGACTTCTGGGGTCTTCACTGAATAGGCTTCTCACTCACAGCTTCACACACTGCCCTCTCGGGGGTACACTGCCTGGCCTCTCAGGCCTTCTTCTGAAGTCGAGGTGGAAGCCTTCTTAACCTCAGAACTCCTGCATGCACCTAAAACCAGTGCCACATGGATGATGTCAAGGTCTGCTGCCAGCTGGAGCAGTAGCCAGGCTTCCCGCACTCTTGGTGTAGCGGTCCAGTGCCTGAGTTGATGAGCACTCTGACCCTGATTCCTGGGAACAAATTCTCCACGCCTGCACCATTCTGGAACCTGGTGCCACTGATGCCTCTGTTCTGCAACATGGGGCTCAGCAGCTTTCCCCTCAAGGCAAAGTCCCTGACCTTTGCAGTTCTGAAGCTGCAAAGGGTGGAGACCTGCCACCTCCTGTGATGTCCTTAGGCCATCCTTTCCATTCTCAGGTTCGTTCCCAGCAATGGAGATCCTCTCAGCTCCATCTTTGCAGTCCATGGCTTTATTGGAGCTTCCTTTCTGGCCAAACTCACAACATTTTGACCCATCCTGCTGGGCTCCTTGCTATTCATTCTCAACATAAATCTGGCTAAAATCTCCCAGTAACAACCATGCCAGTGCCCCAATATTTGGCAGCTTTGAAATATCTTTTGCCAGATTGATCAGTCCACCATGCTTAAGCTCAGGCTCAGGCAGTCTCTGGGCACGAGCAAAATGCAGACAAGTTCTCTGCCAAGTCAAAACACAAATGATCTGGAGTCCAACAACCAACGCAGTCCTTCTTCCCATCACAAACCTCTCCACCCTGGTCTTTACAGGCTGGTTTTTCCATCAGCCTTCTCGTCTTCTGAGCTCTGACCAGAATCTCCCAAACAGAACAGCCAAAGCTGTTTCAGCGCTTCGCTGGTAGGCGACATCTCTGAACCTTTCCTATCTCTTCCCATAAGCCATTCCCAAAAGCTTGTAATCAACATGGTCAGGTTTAGCCATAGCAATGACTCCACTCCCGGCACCAAATTCTGTCTTAGTTACTCTTCTCTCATTGCTGGGACAAATACCTGACACCCAAAATGAAGGAAGGAAAGGTTTATTTAGCTCACAGTTACTGGAGGTTTCAGTCCGTACTCAGGTGGCTCCAAGGCAGAGAGGCACAAGGCAGAGAGCAGCCTTTCCTGGTGGCAGCAAAGAGCAAGAGCACAAGGGAGCGGTAGCAGCAGCTCTAGCAGCTAACTTCTCTTCCCTCCTTACACTGCAATGCAAATTACCTGCCCCAGGGCCAGTGCAGCACCCACACCCACAGTAATCAATCACAAACTCCAGAAGCCGCCCCAAGATCGCATGTGGGGAACACTTGTACACAAACCAAAACAGAATCCCATCAAAAAGAAGTTAATTCCAATCTATCACTTTCAATGCAATCTATGGCAAAAATAAAGACACTAAATTATATTTTCAATCATTGGGGAGTCGAGGGGCTCTAAGTTCAGCCATAAAGATGGCTTCCTGGAACAGAGAAGCACCCAGGACTTCACCTGGTTTTTACTCAGTAGGTGAGTGGCTCGAGGAGGATTGACTGAGAATTGTGGGAAGCAGGTGACCATTGTGAGCTAAGCAGTGTAGGTGGTCTACATTCACCTCTGCCATACACAGAGAGAATATGCAGAGAAAGTAATCTGTATTATACTATTATGCCACTGAGATAGCATCCAATGTTGTGGGGGGTCTTATACTTCAGCTTTGATGTAGTCTTTTAAGCCCCAGGAAGCCATAGCCTCTGTCTCAAGGCTCCATCCCAGCTGGTGGTGTGGAGCATTAGCTCTACCATCCTGTCTCCACCCAGCTCACATGAAAGAGCAGCAGGTATAGGTTACCAGGGAAACACGCATGCCACCTTCAAAGACCATCACCAGCACCTCAGCTAGACCAATACACACTGCTTAAAGCCAATTGAAGGATAAACAGAAGTCCTGGCCAGCTTTGTACAGAACAATATGAGGAAACAGGGTCAGGCTCAGTCAAAATGGAGACAGTGGCTTTTCTTTCAAGGAGAGCTACTCAGATGGTCCTCCACAGTCTGCAATTATAAGTTTCTAAAAATTATAGTCACTATAATTCAATTTGGTCAAGTATTTATTTGTGTGCACTCTGATTTTGAAAAAACTGTTTCTTTGTGTGTTTGTGTATTTGTTTATGTGTTCATGTGTTATTCTATGAACAGCTGCTTTTTTATTTAAGCTCAACATTTTTTTCTCTTTTTTGAACATTTGTTCATAATGCAATTTAGGATATAGGAATAAAAGCATGCTTTTTCCTAAATTACCAGCTGGTCTAAGTGGTATAAAAATTAGTTTACTCACAGGTCATCAAAATGTTTGAAGTAAGTAACAAAACTTTCTTAGGGTGGGGAGAAACTATTGGAGAGGTCTCTAACTGATGAATAGAGTTGTCAACCTTTGTTGATTAATAAAGAGCTCTCAGTAATCTCAATAACCTCAATAGTCTCTTTGGAGACATCCCAATTGGTCATTGGTTAAAAGATAAAGTTTTTCCAAAAAATTACAATAAGGTTTTCACATAAAAGATGCTTTTAGTATAAAACTAAATTAAGAAACAAATGTTTTCAAATGTGTATGACAATTCATTATTGTTAATCTCAGTGTATTAAATGTATTCATAATTCCAGATGTACAGATCTTCCAAATTTTAAAACAAAGATGCTTTTGAGAAGGATTTTTGTTTGTTTGGCTACTTCAGGCTGCCTTAAGGGCTGGTCTGGTGGAGCTTCTTGAGATGGGACTGGAACCACAGGCCTATACACCTAACTGTGTTTTCCCAAGTGGCATTTTAAACATTTGAACTATCTGGCAAACCCCCAAAGATTGCTTTTGTAATAAGACTTTGTCAGCCTGGGGAGATGGCTTAATGGAATAAGCGCTTCACTGGTAAGCACAAGGGCCTGAGTTCAATCCCTGGTTCCGCCAAAGAAAAAGACTTTCTCTTACATTCAGACCTCTGCCTTTAACAAAAACTTGTGATGTGTATCCTATTAAAGAATGACAAATTCCTGCTTGGCCAGATGCAGTGGCTGGGGTTTCATCCCTGAAATGCCGTGCTGGCCCCACTCCCTGAGTGTGCTGAGATGGGGATTGAACCTGGGCATGGTGGTGCATGCCTGTAATCCCAGCTCTTAGGAGGCTAAACACAGGTGGATCCCTGAGTCCTGCAGACCCTGTAGACCTTGTCCTAAAATCCAAAAAAAAAGAAGGACAAATTAAGTAAAAGTTTCTTATGTATTAAGTAGATATGACTGGTTAAAAGGGTTTAAGTAGCCGGGCGTGGTGGTGCAGGCCTGTAGTCCCAGCACTCAGGAGGCTGAGGCAGGAGGGTTGTTGTGAGTTTGAGACCAGCCTGAGGTATAAAGTGAGCTTAAGGCCAGCCTGAACTGCATAGTGAGACCCTGTCTCAAAAAGACAAAAAAAAAAAAAAAAAAAAAAGGTTTAAGTATGAATTATGTCAAAATGAAAATTTAAGTATGTTACAAAATGTCATCAGGATTGTCATACTACAATGTTATGCATGACTTGGATTTCTAAATTTCTGTGTAAAAATATGTAACTGTTGTGTTAACATTCTATAAGGATATAAATATTAGAATATCCATGGTTGTTAAAATATAACATCTCGGGGGCCAGTAAGCTAGCTCAGTACTCTAAGTGACTGTTTAGGCAAGCTCAGACACCATGTTTGATCCCCGGCATGACATGGTGCAGAAGCCCCACCCCCACGGCAGGCTGAGCCAGCCACAAAAAAGAAAAAACAGCTCCATTTTATTTATTTATTCATTTTTTTTGTCTTTTTGAGACAGGGTCTCACTATGCAGTTCAGGCTGGCCTTAAGCTCACTTTGTAGTTTAGGCTGGTCTCGAACTCACAACAGTCCTCCTTCTCAGCCTCCCGAGTGCTGGGATACAGCTTCATTTTATGACTCAGGTATTTGGTATTCACATAGATAATGTTAGCTTACTGCTTCCATTATACATTAATGTCATTAAACTTCTCTTCTAGATGTTTAACAAGTGAGGTTTGGAGATAAAAAATTAGAGAGATGGGCTAAGAGGATAACCACTATTTTGGCCCTAGCCTTCTGAGGTCAGTGAGGACTCAGGACATCAGAGAACCTCTGCCATGACATTCTGTAAGTCAGTCCCTGATTTTCTGATCAAGGAGATTATGGGACTACAGAGAAAAGTGATCAACAATGGATAGTGTACCTAAAGAGAGTCACCTAGAGAAAAAAATACCTTTCAAGCTTTCACAGAAAGCAATTTGGAGGGCTGGCTGTATAGCTCAGCGGACTAAGTGCTTGCTTAGGTAAACGCAGTGGCTAGGGTTCAATTCCTGGTTCCACATGCCATGTCAGCCCCGCCTTTGGGTGTGCTGAGCTGGAGTCCGAGAGTGGTGGCGCACACCTGTAATCCCAGCCATAGGGAGGCAGGAGGATCACTATGAATGTGGGCTGCATAGTGAGACTCTATTAAAACAAACAAACAGAAAAAAAAAAAAAAAACCTTAAAAGAAAGCAATTTGGTCAAGCAATGCCTTGAAGATATAAGAGGTACTGTACATGGTCCCATGGTAAATCCTGAAGAGATTTAAGTGACTTTGTTAGGTACCCAAAAGTTAAATTTTTCTATTTATACAGGTCTCACCTTAAGTTGATCTTAAGCATCCAGCAGTAAAGTGTAACCACAAGATGTAAAAAGTAATTACATGGGCTGGGGAGATGGCTCAGTGGAATAAGTGCTTCCTTGGCAAGCGCAAGACCTTGAATTCAATCCCAGGTTCCACAAAAGGAAAGAATAAAGTAATGATGTAACAATATGCTAAGCTGTAAAATCACCAACATCTTCTGACAGTTACCAGGTAGATAACTAATTACTGTTATGGTCTATTGGATTTTATAGGGTTAAATTAATGTATACAGGTACCAAAATCCTTAGAGTAGCATCAAAAATGAAAAGGTCTTCTAAAGACAGTTTCTAGAGCCAGGCGTGGTGGCGCATGCCTATAATCCCAGCACTCTGGAGGCTGAGACAGGAGGATTGTTGTGAGTTCGAGACCACCCTGAGCTACAAAGTGAGCTCGAGGCCAGCCTGAACTGCATAGTGAGACCCTGTCTCAAAAAAGACAAAAAAAAAAAAAAAAAAAAAAAAAAAAAAAAAAAAAAAAAAGACAGTTTCTAAACACAGTTTCTCCAACTGCAAAGGAACACCCATCACACACACACACACACACACACACACACACACACACAAAGAACAGAGATATGTTGGGAGTTGGAAATTGATCCTATGTGGGAGGACAGGATTAGGCCTCACTGCCTAATGTAGTCAAGCTTCCACAGTCTTGAGAAAAAGTGTCCTGGACACTGTGGGCTATGAGCCATTAGGCCACCTCGTGTCTTGCAAGTTTTCAAAGGTATAAATAAACACCCCCACTATTGTTCAGGGGTCCTTTGCCAATCAGAGCGTGGTCCAATCACAGAGTTTAGCAAATTCTTGTCCCCAAATGAACAGTACTGGGGATGTAGCTCCATGGTAGGCTGCTTACTCTTTGAGACTCTGGGTTTAATCTCTAGGATGCGGTGGGGCAGAGAAAGTTGTTTGATTTTTCCAGGTTTTATTTTACATTCTACTTCATCCAAGTCAATTTTATTTTGCTCACATTACTAATGGATAAAAATATTTTTCTATTAAATTTTTGGTAGAGATCCATGTGATCACAAACTAGTATCTGCTGCTCTTGGCTCAGCCTCCTCTCCACTGTGTGTACTGCAATGATAGTATTATGTTTTGTTTTTATTTACTTTTATTTTGTTTTGTTTTTTCCATTTCTTTACAGGTCTTTATGTTGGGAATATAACTCTGTGGTAGAGTGCTTGTCCAGCTTCAATGAGGTCTTCATTTGACCTCTAGCACAACACACACACACACACACACACACACACACACACACACACACACACACACACACATACAGAGCCCTTATCAGGTCTTTGACTTATGTCTAAATGACTTTCTCTTAAGAAAAATAACATCCTGTTCTTCTTGTAAGAAAACAGCTTCTCTGGTCTCTCAGTATTGAGAAATGGAAAGCTACAGAAGCCACAATTTGCAAAACTATCTATCTATTTCAGTAGCTACTTCCCCTAGGC
>PVKA01047181.1:0-14465 GCA_004027165.1 Ctenomys sociabilis | reverse complement strand
CGCTGTCTCTGGCCGGTCTCTGGGACTGGGCGGGGGAAGGCGGGATGGAGCCGGATGGCGGAGTCAGCCGCGCTGTCTCTGCCTGGTCTCAGGGGCTGGGCGGGGGCGGGCGGGATCTATTTGCCCTAGCTTTGAACACATTTATCCTATTAGTTTTTCTATTTTAATAATTTTATTGAGAAAGAAGTAGCAATGAGATAGTTTCAAAACAGGTTACTAGTACAGTTACAATAATTAATGCACTGCATATTGTTGTCTTTGTAGTAGTTGTTCCTAGTACAAGATGCAGATATGACATCTTGTCTACAAACTGTTCAAAACCTTCTTCTCATTGAACTAAGAGAATGTAACTATATAATTATGCTCTTTTGTATGTACAGATACATATTTTTTCCACTAACAAATGGTCCATTTATACCCCCTTTTCTGTTTACTTTTGTCAGAGATTGGTATTCCATTGCCATTCATATATTGTAGGTGCAAGAATTCAGCAGAGTAATCCAATATAGTCTAGTAGTCTATAATAGTAGTGGGCTATCTGTAAGACTGGCAATGTGAGAACTTTTGACTTGAGCCTTTTACTGCTCAGTATATTAATGTGGCTTTAATTTTTATATCTAGTTTTTATACTTTTCTGCTGGATGATTATGATAAGGATAAAGCAAGATCTATATAATAAAAAATGTAATTTTTGTATCTGACAAGGTCAGTTAAATCCCCTCAAGATTTACCCTGAAACTCTGGACATCAGTTTGTAGATCTTTTGTCTGTGTCAGCCATATGGATGAGTCACAGCCATTGCTTGACCAATTTACTCTCTGAGAAAGCCTGAGAGAATGTTTTCTCTCCATGTGAATCTCCTTACACTCTATATCATAGACAACTTTCCTCTGTGGCCCCATAATCTATTTGATCAAAATATTTGGGAAACAAGGGAGCTACAGGATGTTACAGTACAGGTTCTCCTATGTCCTAAGTCTTCACTAACCTTGAAAGGCTAAGGCCAAATGGTTTGTTGTCCTTGTAGCCCTTCTTTTTTCTATAATTTTTTGGTCCTCAAACTTAAGTTGTTAATGCTCCAGAAGAGAAGCTTTATATTATTACCCTATAACATAAGCAGTTGATCTTTACCTCACTGTCTGTCTGAATATCAAACATCTTAAACATAGCATGGAATAAGTATTTTCCATCAAATATTCATATATTAAACTTTAAATCCCTGAAGAATGTTAAGAAAAAAATTAAAAAATGGAAAAATATTTTCAAAATAGGAATAAACAATTGTATAATTTTACACACAAATTTAGAAACCTAACCATACAGTGGATTGTGTCAGGATAGTCCTATGACTTTTTTTGTCTCTTATTTTCATTTATTGACCCTATTTTATAAACAAACATTTTCTTGAGAGACAGAATGGCAGTAATTAGTATGACATGACAACAGTACCAGATTAGTAGACCAGAATGGCAGGCATTCCACATATGACCTTAGTAATACACATTGCTATCCCCAGTGCAGTTGCTTAGTTCACAGGTATAAGCCTGTATAGTTAGTCAGGGTGAGAATCCTATCAATTAACTACTAGTTTCAAAATCCTGATTGAGATTCTCAGGAACATTGCTTTACCCAACTTATTCATATAAATATATGGCTTTGCCCCTGTCATATTTCCTAGCTTTTTTCCTTGCCCTTTCTTCGTTAATTTATCCCATTATTCCTGTCACTGTTTGTAATAGTTCTGGTGAAGTCCTTTTCAAGTCTTTAGTTGGCCTATTGTGACTTCCTTGATAATATTAATCAATTCAAAATGCTTCTCTTTCAGAATCATTTTGACTTTGGGGAAGAGCCAGAAGTTGCATACTGGCCAGTCTACTGAATAAGATGGACCAGGACACTTGAAAATGTCTTTATAAGACAACATTACCATTGGATTGCACTAGGTATCAGGATTCACCATGTCTTTTATCACACCATGTAAAGACGCTTTCAAAACAGGAATTTCCATGAATATTTCAGAAGGACAGGATAAATGTACTTGAAGGAACTTAAGTACTTGGATAGGGGTTAATGGCAATATATCTTTTATTGTAATAAATTTCTTAAAATGTAAACATTCATTGTATTTTCAATCATTCTACAGAAATTAGTAAAGCAGAGCTTGGGTGATAGCTTGGTAGCCTCAGTGCCTGCCTACCAAGTGCTAGGTTCTGAGTTCTATCCCTGGTGGTACATCCCTGTAATACCAACTCTGGAGAGGTTGAAACAACAGTATCACTATGAGTCCAAACTGCACAACGAGACTGTATCAAACATTAAATTTTTAAAAAAGAAATTAGTAAAGCACACTCCAAGGTGTGTCTGGCTGGGTCATGAAAGCAGGACTTTGAGCATAACGTGTGTACTTTTTTTTTTTTTTTTTATTTTAGGGAAGGGTCTAAAGGGTTTTGAGCATCTCACTACTAGATTGAATTCTTAGCATCCACCTGTTTACAGACTTCCAAGAGCTGGTATTACACGTGTGTGCAACCAGATCTGGTCTCAATTGCTGTCTCAGCAACCCTGGGAGTGGGGCCAACATGGCAGGCCAGGGGATTGAACTCTGGGCCCCTGTGCCTGTGTGTAGGTGCTTTAATCCACTGAGGTATTTGTCTGGCCCTTACATGCATACTCTTTATACTTATTACTCTTTTTTGTGTGGTAAAGTTTTTTTTAATAGAGTAAAATTATTAGTTTTTAAATAATTTTATTGAGAAATAACAATGAGTTTCAAAACAGACGAGTAGGACAGTTTCAATAATTAATACATTGCATATTAATACATTATAATTATATATAGTAACATTTTAAATCCAATGAATTTGTAGAGATTTGTACTATAACATTGACAAATAGTTGGAAGAGAATAGATCTTTCTGTTTTTAAATTATTTTATTGAGAGACAAATAGCAATGATATAGTTTCAAAACTGATTAATAGGTCAGTTTCAATAATTAATACATTGCATATTATTGTCTTCTTAGTGGTTATTCATAGTACAAGATGCAGACATGCTATCCTGTCCAAGCACTACTCTTCTCATTATATTAAGAGAAACTAACTGTATATCTATCCTAAATATTTGGAATATACAGATACAAAATGGTCATTCATTTTTATCACTTTTTTTGTTTAGTTTTGTCAGAGATCGATATTCCATTGCCATCCAGATATTGTAGGTGCATGAATTCAGCAAAATATTGTAATGTAGACCAGTAGTGCACAATAGTAATGGGTTATCCGCAGGCCTGGCAATGTCTGAATCTAATGACTTGAGTTTTCCCAGTTCAGCATATTAACATGGTTTTACTTTTCATACCTTGTTCTTATACTTTTCTGCTGGATTGTTAAAGCCAAGATAAATCAAGACCTATATAACAAAAAGTGTAACTTTTGTGTCTGACAAGGTTTAGTTTTGTCAGAAATGAGTTTTCCATTGCCATCGAAATATTGGAGGTCAGTCAAGTCCCCTCAGGACTTATCCTGAAACCCTGTACCACAGTTCCCCTTTTCCTCCTCTGTTTCAAAGACTTTTGTTTCAAAATGTGCTTCTGCCATGTTAGGTCTGCCTTGGAACCTGCCAACTGTAGACTAAATTCCCTGAACTATGAGCCAAATTAAAACTCTTCCTTTATGTTGTGTATATCAGATATATTGTTCCAGCAATAGCAAAGCTGGCTATTTCAAGTGTCTTTTAATATATAATAATTCTGAATTTTAATGTAGTTAAATTTTCAAATCCTTTTCAATTGGAATTTTAATTTTACATTAATTCTGTAAGAAAAATTTTCCTCCCCAAATTCATAATGTCAGTGTTTCATATATTCTCATCTATATTCTAATTTTAAAATTCTATTAAAATGTTTAACATAATGGCAAGGTTTTTATAAATTCTGTACCTATAATTTGCTTCCCTGTTTTGATACTAAACTGGGTATTTGTGTATGCAACTATGTGACTATTGTCTCTTTATTTTTCTATTAATTTATTTGAGGTTTCTTAATGTTATTAGTATATTAAATTTGGCCTCATTAATTTTATTTATTAAATTTTATATTATGATTTTTCACTCACTGTTGTTTTTAAACTTCTTTTGAGATCTAAATATGTCACCCAGTTTTCCCTGTCCAGTGATCCACTGGCATCAAGGTAGGCTGCCTGGCCATGTTGTTAAGCCTTTTATCTATTTTATCTATTTTTTCCTTAATCTATTAGTCGCTGATGCCAAATTCATTTTAGTTTCAAAGTGTATGTCCCTCCCCTTTAGTTAACTTTTATGTTAATCATTTTAGCTTGTATACTTACTTAATGGCATAGTCTCTTCTTTGATATTTTTCTATTTATCTATCTATATACAAAGCATTAACATATAATATTTTCTGTGGTGAGTTTAAGCAATGATTCTGAACCAAAATATCATAACTTACAAATTTTCAAGTTTCTATCAAATTTTTCTCTCCCTGCCTTACTAATTACTAACACAGATAACAAACTTTGCTACTGTCATTATATTTTTTCCTGCATTTCTGCCAATTTTTGTTTTATATATTTCAAGGTTTATTTACAATTTTTCTATGTGCATTTTAACAGTGTACAAATAAATACTATGTATCTTTCTTGTGAATTGAGTCAACCATTTATTATGGGATCACCTATTTACTCTTAGTAATGCTCTTGACTTTAAAGCCAGTTTGTGGGCTAGAGATTTAGCTCAGCAGCACAGTGCCTGTTTGGCAAATGTGAGGTTCTGGGTTTGATTCCCAATACCAAAGAAGAAAACTCCGTAAAACCTGTCAGGTCAGAAATATTTTAATTATTTCAATTTATCTACTGGAGCAATAGGATACTCCTTTATTGATATGTGAGAGATTTTTACGTATTTCTTAAATATTAATTTCTTCTAAGATACTTTGGTAAGATTTTAACCATAAAATTTTTGAGCAGAACCAGGGATTGAACTCAGGCCTTTGCGATTGTACTTGTCAGGGAAGCGCTTATTCCACTGAGCCATCTCCCTGGCATCTACTTTAAGCATAATTTCTTTTTTTATGAGCAGAATATATTTGTTGGGGAAAAGAAAGCTCTTGTCCAAGAGAGGGACAGAAAGGGGGCCTAATCGGGTTGTCCCCAATAACTACAATTTCAATATTACATTTAAGTAATATTACACTATCATTATAAGACATTTACTTTTTTCAAAGCTGAGAATTGAATATAGAATGTTTATCCCAAACTATATCCCAAGTACTTCCATATGTTTTACAGAAATACTCACTGGCTAATATGCCCAGGCTGGGCTTGAGGTTTTGCTTCTCCGACCTCAAAAACCATCTTGGGTGGATTAAAAGCATGGAACATAATGTGTCTCTAAAATATTTAGTTTATATGAAAAATATTTTTTTATTTTTATTAATACCTATTTTTAGTTTTTATTTCCTATTTTGGCTGTTTTGTATAGAACATGTCTCTACTCAGAGATTATATGGAATTTTTAGACTTCTGGAGTGTTTTAAAAGATGTAGCAAAACATCTTGTTCATCTGAAATGCACATGATCTTGCAATAAGCAATGATGATTTAAATACATTTATTCGTAAATCATGCATTAATTCTTTCTTAGTTACTCTTCTCTTCTTGCTGGGACAATGACCTGACACTGAATAAAGGAAGAAAAGATTTATTCAGCTCATAGTTACTACAAGTTTCATAGTTTAAAACAGCCAGAATTATGTAGCAAAACCTCAGAGCTTTATTTACTCAGGAGAGAAGGTCAGTGCCTCAGGAGAAGTTGTGGTGCCTCTGTGTCCAGGATGACTGGCTTCATATCTCTAAGAGAGGCCACAGGCCTGGAAAACAGCTTGAGATGCCAGTTAAAGGGTTTGTACTTCTCTGGCCCCTGAGCCCTGCCCTAGTCCTCTGGCCCTGCCCCTCAAGCCACTTACATATGCTCCATGATTTACATGAGGCTTTGGGGGAACAATTAGACACAAACCATAGCAATATTTACTATATAATTTTATAGCATCCTGTACCAATTGTTAGTGATTGTGAACTTAACTGGATTAACAGGATCTTGATAAAGTGACTGAAGGTGAACGTACAAATATCAATGTGTTAATTCATTGATGAATTCATAGCTAAAATGAATATTAGGTGATGGGGTCCAAATGAGCAAGTAAGTCATGTCCTACAACCTTTGGTATTCCATCTGTCCCCTGGTCCCTTCCTCTTGAGGTCTTCAGAATGTGGTCTGTTTATTGGACATCTGAGTTGAACAGTTTTTCACTTCCACACTTTTCTGACATGATATGCCTTTCTTGGGGCCTAACCACACACTGAAATCCTAGAAACCATAACTATAAATAACCTTTGTGTCAGGCATTTTTGTGTCTGCATGTGAGAAGCTAATTCTCTCTCTCTCTCTCTCTCTCTCTCTCTCTCTCTCTCTCTCTCTCT
This sequence comes from Ctenomys sociabilis, assembly GCA_004027165.1. Classification (NCBI taxonomy): domain Eukaryota; kingdom Metazoa; phylum Chordata; class Mammalia; order Rodentia; family Ctenomyidae; genus Ctenomys; species Ctenomys sociabilis. Next base: position 7,971 of record PVKA01047181.1, on the reverse strand, counting down.
CTCTCCATATATATATGGAGAATATATATATTCTTTCTTTAGTGATGTACTTATCACTTTAAAATTTTAGTTTTATGAGATAATCTCTTGCTATATTGCCCAGTATGGTTGTGAATTTGTGGTTCAAGTGATCTTTTCCTCAGCCTCCCTGTTGGCTGGGATTACAATTGGAAACCACCATGCGCAGTTTGAAATAATTTTATATTTATAAAGCCATTCATATAAGCAAGTAAAAGTGTTCCTATAAACTCATTTTTGTCTTTCTTAAATATTAAGATATTAATTTTTAGTATTAATATTAACTGTAGTACAAATAATAAAGCCAGAAAATCTTTACCTGACTGTCATTGCTAATAATATATTCACATATTTGTTTAATACTATTAGACACATAGTTCCAAGAATTGTTAACGTATACCTGTATAGAAAAATTGCGAAGTGTTACATAATATTTGGTTACAGTTCCTTTTTTCACTAGTCTTAATATATATATAGTCTTATTTTCCTAGGTATTACCAAAAAAGAAAACAGGGGATGGAACTTCTAAACACAATAAATTTATTTAGCTTACCATTTGGAGGGTCTAGATCAAGCAGCACTATATGTTTGGCCTTTGTGAAGGCCGCATGGCAACTGCATCACAACAGGACAGCTGTGGAAGTGATCACATGGCAAAGCATGAAACTAGGGACCCAGAAAAGGGTTACGCTTGGTTCTGTATAACAACTCATTCTTGGGAACAAAATAGCATCTCGTGAAAACTACTTCTAAAAGTAGCAACCTCCCAAAGTAAAATACTTCCCACACGGAGCGAAATGCCTTCCAACTTTGCCTCAGTGAGCAAGCTCATAGCACATGAACCATTCAGACATATATTCAAATCATATGCAAAGCATGACCATGTATAATGAACAAACCCAATTTTCTAATTTTGTTAAGGTTAGTTATTTCTTCTCTTTCTGTCCCAGTATGATTAATTTTTGCACTGAAGTTAAGTTTGCTATAAACTCTTTGCATTTTGTGTTTGTCCATTACACCTCAGTTGTGGGTGTTGTTTTAATTATTTTCATTACATAGAACATTGACATAATTTTCAAAATCAGAACTAACATTTATACTTTTGTTCCCCTTACTATATTCTATCCATCCCATTCCTACCCATCTTCCACACACAGCTAATCTTATCATCCTCTTATACAATCCTTCTATTTTTGCCTTTTTTTTCAGAACCAGGGATTGAACTGAGGCCCTTGCACTTGCCAGGGAAGCGCTTATTCCACGGAGCCATCTCCTTGACCCCCTAATTTTGTCTTGCACAGATTCAATAATTTTAAATTGCCTTGAAACTCCTCCCTTTTTACTCGAAAGGTAGTATACTACAGATAGATAGCTTTTCCTGTCTGAAAATCACTGAATGGCACATTATAGTGCTTTTCTATATTCCTTCTTATACTGGTACGATACTTTGGCTTGTGCTTTTATGATGATTTCTACAAGCACTATTTGGTACAATACAGTATTAGGACACTTGGCTTATTTTTTAAAATTATGCAGTCACAAAAAAAGTGGGAATGTATAAATTCCACATGTTTATATCTATCTTATTGAATGGATAACTTGTGGGTAAATTTTAGAATTGAGGTTAGTGGACAAATGTAAGAATGTATATATTTTTCTTAGTATTCTTAAATTGACCTCCACAAGTTCGCCATACTTATTAAAACATGATGGTGACTGTTTCCCACAGTCTCACCAGTAGACAATACTGTTATATTGTTTATTTGCCAATTTTATAGGTAAAAATCAATACTCCATTTTTTATTTTGTATTTTTATAATTATGGATAAATTTGAATATTTTTCTCATTTTAGAGTTAATGTGTTTCCGGTGAATGGTCACTTCATATTCTTTCCTAATATTCGTCTTTCTACTTTGTTTTTCAGTACTGAACTGTGTCTAATCTTTCACTGAAACCACATGACGTTGGATAGGTAATGTTCTTCTTTATTGCTTAACCATATATTAATATCTCATTTTATTTATTGGCTCTATGAATGATCCCTTCTGTGTGTTATCGTTGTGCTTTAGAATTTAGTATGTTCTTAAAGTCTACTTAAAGAAAATTTCTTATAATTATGAAGATACATTATTTGCTTCCTTTTGTTTTGTGGTTGTCAAATGTGCTATCTATGTAAGTTAAAATCCCCTCCAGAAATAAAAGGAGTAAGAATTAGAAAAAAAGAAGTTAAATTATCATTATGCACAGATGACATGATACTCTGCATGAAAGATTCATAAAACTCCACCAAGAAACTCCTACAATTAAGAAGCAAATTTAGTAGCAAAGCAGGATGCAAAGTCAAACTCACAAGATCAATAGCACAATTCCACAAAAGCAACACACTCACCGAGAGAAAAATTAGAGAAACAATACCCTTCAAAACAGCATTAAATAATTGTAATACTTAGAAATTAATCCAAAAAGGAAGTAAAAGATGTATGCAATGAAAATTAGAATACTGTGAGAAAAGGAAACAAAGATTTCAGAAAATGGAAATACTCCTTGTATTGGATTGAAAGAAACAACATTGTGAAAATAGGATATACTCCCAAAATTGCTCCACAGATTTAATACAGTACCTATCAAAATGCCATCAGCATACTTCACAGATCTAGAAAAAAAGCAGTCCTAAATTTCATTTGGAACCAGAAAAGACTTAGAATAGCAAAGCCAATTCTGGCCAACAAAGGCAAAGCAGGAGAATTTATGATCCCTGACTTGAAATTATACTACAGAGCTACTCAATGAGATAAATGCAACATGGTATTGGCAAAAAAATCAGATCTGAGAATCAGTGGACCAGATTAGAAGATGCAGACACAAGTGCAAACACACTCAGCTACCTTATCTTTGACAAAGGGGCCAAACATATTCACTGAAGAAAGGATAGCCTCTTTAACAAATTGTGAAAGAAAAAAATGGCTTTCCACATGCTGAAAACTACAACTAAATCCAGTGCTATAACCTTATACTAAAGTCAAAATGGATTAAAGATCTAAACATTAAAATGCAAACACTAAATCTACTCGAAGAGAAAGTAGGTGGAAATCTTGACATATGGGAAGGCACAATTCATGAATAAAAATTAAACTGCATAGGAAATACTTTATAGAATAAAGAACTGGGATCTCATCATACTGACAAGTTTCCCCATGTCAAAAGAATTGGCTAACAGATTGAAAAGACAACCCATGAATTACAAAAAAAATGTCAAAAAATAGTTATTCAGACAAAGAATTTTATATGGAATATATAAAAAGATAAAAATATTCAGGCTCAGTATATTAAAATGGTATTAATTTATATACCACATTTTTATACTTTTCTACTAGATGGTTAAGATCAAGGTAAAGTGAGACTTATATAACAAGAAATGTAACTTTTATCTAATAAGGTCAGTCAAGAACCCTCAGGATTTATACTCTAACCTTGTACAGCACTTTGCAGATCCTTTTTCAGTGTCAGACACGTGGATGAGTCACAGCCATTGCTTGACTAATTTGCTCACTGTGAAAGTCTGAGAGAGTGCATTCTCTCCATGTGACTCTCCTTAGGTACACTATACACCATCAGTCGTGTTTCTCTGTGGCTCCAAAATCTCCTTGATCAGAAAACTTGGGACACAACTGAGTTACATGATGTAACACTACAAGTTGTCCTATGTCCTGAGACTTCACTGACATTGAAAGGCTAGGACCAAAATGTGGGCTAACCTTGCAGCCGATTCTCTTCTCCAATTTTTGATCTGCAACCATAGGGAGTTATTCAAAGAAATTGTCGACCATATCCATTTACAGCTCAGCTTAATATTATGGGCTCACGATGTATACTTCATTTTTATACTTTTATGCTTTTCTGCTGGATGGTTAAGACCTAGGTAGATCCAAACTTATATACCAACACATGTACTTTATATTTCCTATGTGGTCAATGAAGTCTTCTCAGGGTTTATCTTGTAGTCCTGTCCATTATTCTGTAGTTCCTTTGTCTGTGTCATCCATGTGGATGAGTCACGGCCAATGCTTGACCAGATTGCTCTCTGTGAGAGCCTGAGAGAAAGTTTTCTCTTCATGTGACTCTCCCCAGGCACACTATAGAACTTCAATCTCTTTCCTCTGTGGCTCCACAATCTCGAAGCTATTATTACCCTGAAACATATGCAGTTTGGTTATGCTCATTATCTAAATATCAGACACTTTTGGCATAAAATGGAATAAGTGTTTTCCATCAAGTACTGAGATACTAAACTTCAAGCCCTTACATAACATGAAGAAAAAACAATTTTAAAAAATAGGAATGAACACTTATATATATTTACTCAGAAATTTAGAAATATATCCATATGCAGCATTTTAGCAGCACTGTTCTGTGACATATTTTCCCTGTGTCTTATTTTTCAATTAATAAAATTTATTAAAAATATTTATCTGAAAGAAAGTACAGTAATTGCTACGTCATGACAAGAAGTATGTATTTAGAAGATCACAATGACAGGCATTCCAAGCGCAATCCTTCTGTCACACATTGCTATCTTCAGTGCAGGTGCTTGGTTCACAAGTATCAGAATATATAGTTAGTCAGGGTGAGAATCCTATTAATTACCTGCTAGTTTCAAAAAGAAGCTAATGTTTCTCAGTATCATTGCCATACCCATCTAGTGATATAAGTGCATGTTTTTGTCCCTGTCATGTTTCCCAGCTTTTCTGCGTACCCTCCACTCATTGTCCAAACTTCAATTTCTCACTTTCCTTTTAATTGTGTTATACCTTTATATTTGCATTTCTTCTTTTGATTACCTATACTAGGGAGAGTATATGATATTTGCACTTGTGGGTCTGGTTTATTTCACTTATGAGTATACCTTTGAGTGGCATCCACTTAAATATAAATGCTTCAAGTTTATCATTCTTTATAGCTGAGTAATACTCCATTGCATAAAAATACCACATCTTTTTCAACCATTCTTCATGTGATGGGTATATTGGTTGTTTCCAAGATTTTGCTGTCAAAAATTGTGCTGCTATAAACAAAGGTACAGATATATCACTATGATGTGATATTTTCAGGTCCTCTGGGAAAATTCCCAGTAGGGGGAAAGCTGGACTGAATGGGATTTCCAGTGCTAGTTTGGTGAGGAATTTCCACACTGATTTGCAAAATGGTTGCACATGTCTATATTCCCGACAGCAGTGAAGAAGTGTTTCCTTTTCCCCACATCCTCTCCAATGTTTGTTGTTGGTTAATTTCTTTATGATAGCCATTCTTTCTGGAAGGAGATAGTATCTCAGTGTTGTTTTAATTTGCATTTCATAGATGGCTAGCGATGTGGAACATTTTTTCATATATTTATTCGCTTCATTAATTTCCTCCTCTGAGAAGTATGAATTTATTTCAGATGCCCATTTCTAGACTGGATCTTTAAATCTGAGGACGCTAATGTATTTTACTTGTTTATCGGTTCTAGAGAACAGACTTTTCACTGAGTGAATATTAGATTTTTTCAAAATTTGAGGTTCACTTTTCACTTTGTTGATAATTTCCTTTGACGTGCAAAAAATTCTCAGTAAGAGTTGGTCCCAGTTGTTAATTCATTCAAGTGTTTCCCATGAGAATACATATTTGTTCATGAACTCTTTGCCTACCCCAATGTCTTCAAGAGATCCTCCTACTTTCTCTTCCAGAACATTGAGTGTTTTAATATTTATTTATTTTTTTAATATTATTTTTTTAATTTATTTTTTATTTTATTGAAGTACAAATATCAATCAGACAGTTTCAAGACAACTTAACAAGACAGATTCAATAAATTTATACTTTGCAAACTGTTTTCATACTGTTTTGGTATCGTACAAGGTGCATACATGATATTATATTTACAGATATTATTTTAGCAGATGTCTCTTAACAGTAAATTAAGAGTGTAGCTGCTTACTTATCTTAATTTTTATGCCTGAATTATATCAAAAATTTAATAAATATTTTCCTAGTGGATGACCATAGTACTAGAAGCTGACATAATATCCTGTCCAACCACCATTAGTGCAGATCTTGCCTCTCATAGAATAATGTAAAAGCACAGCGTTATCTATCCCAATTGTACTGTCTATACACACATATCATGATTTTTTCTTTCTATACCCCTTACTTTGTCTACACCTGTCAAAGGTGGGCACTCCATTGTCATTCAACTAACTTAGATGCTTGAACTCGACACCACAATCCAACACGGTCCAGCATTCCACATCAATAGTGAGTTATTCAAAGAAGTTGTCGACCATAACCATTACAGCTCAGCTTAATATGGCCCCACGATGTATACTTCATTTATATCTTTTCTGCTGTATGGTTAAGACCTAGATAGATCAAGACTTATATACCAACACATGAACTTTATATTTCTTATGTAGTCCGTGAAGTCCTCTCAGGGCTTATATTTTAGTCCTATACATTATTCTGTAGATCCTTTGTCTATGTCATCCATGAGAATGAGTCACAGACAATGTTTGACCAGTTTGCTCTCTGTGAAAGCTTTAGAGAAAGTTTTCTCTTCATGTGACTCTCCCAAGGCACAGTATAGAACTACAATCTCTTTCCTCTGTGGCTCCATAATCTCCTTGTTCAGAAAATTTGGAGCTCCCCTGAGTTTCATGATGTTGCAATACAGGTTCTCCTATGTCCTGAGTCTTCGCTGACCTCAAAAGGCTAGGGCCAAAATGTTGGCTGGCCTTGTGGCTCTTCTATTTCTCCAACTCTGACTTGTGAACTTAGGTTGTTAACCATCCAGAAGAAAAGCTGATTAGTGTCCTGCAGTATATGCCATTCACTTTGCCTTTTCTGACTCAAATGATTTTAGTTCTTGAACATTTCCTTTTGTATTTCTGCTTTTTGCTCGTTATACTCGGGAGACTATACGATATTTGCTCATATGTGTCTGGTTTATTTCACTTATGAGTATATGTTCAAGTGGCTTCCACTTCTGTATAAATGCTTCAATCTTATCATTCTTAATAGCTGAGTAATACTCCATTATATAGAAATACCAAAACTTTTTCAACCATTCCTCATGTGATGGACATCTTGGTTGTTTCCAAGATTTTGCTATCACACATTGTGCTGCTATAAACATAGGTACACATATATCTCTATGATACAATGTATCCAGATCCTTTGGGAAAATTCCCAGTAGGGGGGTAGCCGGCTTGAATGGGATTTCTAGTCCTCTACTCTTTTGAGGAGTCTCCACACTGACCTCCACAATGGCTGTACCAGTCAATATTCCCAGCAGCAGTGCAGAAGTGTTCCCTTTTCCCCACAAACTCTCCAACAATTGCTGTTGGTTGATTTCCTTATGATAGCCATTCTTTCTGGAGTGAGATGGTATCTCAGTGTTGTTTTTATTTGCATTTCACGAATGGCTAGCGATGTGGAGCATTTTTTCATATATTTATTGGCTTCTTTAATTTCGTCCTCAGAAGTGTGTATTCATCTCAAATGCCCATTTCTGAATTGGGTCTTTAAATTTGAGGGCCCTGTTATATCTTAGTTCTTTATATATTCTAGACAGTAGTCCTCTGTCTGAAAGCTTATTAGTTAGGATATTTCAAAATTTGTGGGTTATATTTTCACTCGGTTGACAATTTCTTTTGACATGCAGAAGTTCCTTAAGAAGAGTTGATCCCAGGTGTTTATTCTTTCAAGTGCTTCCCATGCAAATATATGTTTGTTCATGAACTCTTTACCTACCCCTATGTCTTCAAGAGTTCCTCCTACTTTCTCTTCCAGGAGATTGAGTGTTTCTGTTTTAACGTTTAGATCTTTAAACCATTTTGACTTTAACCTAGTGCATGGTGATAGAGCTGGGTCAAGTTTTAGTTTTCGGCATGTAGAAAGCCATGTTTTCCAGCACCATT
>PVKA01047180.1:0-14467 GCA_004027165.1 Ctenomys sociabilis | reverse complement strand
AGTGTAAACTGCCTCCACCTCATGGGCCCCAAGAGCCTGCCTGTCTAAATCTCCTGCAACCCTCCCAGTAAGCCTCTCTTCTGTTCCCAGCGAAAGGCTTACAGAGGTTTAGCAAAGCTGAGAACTTCAGGACCCGGTTCCCACACTGTGGCCCCTGACCACTCTAATTGTCAGTTCTCTTGCTACCGTGCTTATTAAACCCGACTACCAAGTTTTGTATCTCCTCTGCCAATGTCATGATTGTAGTTATTACAACACCCACGGGTAAGGTCACAGTACCTTTCCAGATTGGGTCTCCCCTTTACCACAGTGAAGATGAAACATAATTTGAATAACTAAGTACTTGGAGATCCTCAAGCATTTTTTTTCCCAATTTAGCTGCAAAAGTTAATTAAATTGGGGCATATGCTTAAAATAGAGGGAAAAATACATATTATAAAGGAAACTATATGTGATATAAACAGATACTTTCTTCACAGAAGGATAACTAGGGAATTAAATTTCACTTGGAGTTATGTTTTTAAGCAATTGGTAGCATATTAAAACTGTTTTTATATACGAGCATTTATTGCCTTTGCCCCTAAAGATACTGCTTGTGTGGCATATTAAGAGTCCAGCCCAATGTGTGCCTGAGTATTCAGCCCATGGAGGTATTTAAAATGTAAAGTGTGTTTATTCTTCATTTGAAGGCATTCAGGGACTGCCTTGTGTGCTCTGCAAGTGGCACCACTGAAATGCTCTCCCCCTGTGAACACTGCTGTGTGTATCCAGGGGAAGAGGAGCAAGGGCTGGGAGGGTGGCACCTGCTCAGTGCTCAACTGAAATTTATCCAAGGAGAAACAGTCCAGGGCATCAACACAAATAATCAAAGATAGATGTGTATCTTAATGGGCTCAGAGGTACTTACAAACCGCATAACTATTAAGAGTCATTTTGCAAGGTATTTATTTAGACTGATTACACTTACTCTAACTTTCCTTTGTTAAAAAACATCCACTTAAGGGTTTAAATGAGGCAGGACAAGTGTGATCAAAGAATCCTCGGTTGAGGATGGATATATGTATATAAATTTTTTTTTTTTTTTGTCTTTTTGAGACAAGGTCCCACTATGTAATCCAGGCTGGCCTTAAGCTCACTTTGGCTGGTCTTGAACTCACAACAATCCTTCTGCCTCAGCCTCCCCAGTGCTGTGATTACAGGCATGTGCCACCACGCCTGACTTGTATATAAAATCCTGAGGTCTGTCTGGCCAGGATCATTTGGAATTGAGGAAACAAAACATCTTTCTCTATCTCTTTTTCTGCCTCTGCCTCTGCCTCTTTCTTGGCACATTTTTTTAAAATGTATTTTGCACAAGGTTCACAGTACATAGCTTGAACTCCTAGTGATTCTCCTGCATTCAGCCTCCCCAGCGCTGGGATTACAGGGGTGCACCACCATGCCCGGTCTCAGGAGCTGTCTCAGTGCTCCCAGGGGCAGGGCCGGTGTGGTATGTGGTGCAAAGGATCATACCCTGGTTCCTGAGCTTGCTGAAGCAAATGCTTAGCGCACTGAGCTATCTTGCCAGCCCCTTTGTTTACACTTATTAGACTTCTTGCAAAAATCCTAGAATACTCAAATACTAGATGGTCCCAGTTTCCTGGTTACCATCTGATATTTTACTTATTGTAAACCTATAGTCATGCAAATTCAGATTTGACTTCCTAGTGCATTGTTGTAGAATTGAAATATGAGTTACTGGTAGTCTTTTTCTGAACTAATAAAACAATTTCGATATTGAAAGCAAATATTCTTTCTTTAATCATTTTTCTAACTTATTTTTTATTTTACTTAACAAATAATAATTGTATATTTATGGGGTGAAATGTGATGTTTTGACACATGTAAATTGTGCTGTGGTCAATTAAGTTAAGTAATATAATCATCCACTCAAATGTAGTATTTTTTATAAGAATAGGTAAAATCCATTCTTTTAAAGTATATAATATATTGATATTAAATATATTCACCGTTCCATATTATAGATCACTAGAACCAAGCTATTTCACTTATAGTTCAAATCTCCCCTTCTCCTCCCCTCCCTACCTTTCAGTTTCTGGTATCTACTTTTGTGTCTTTGACTTACTAGATTCAAGTGGACTAGTGAAATGTTTGTCTTTTTGTCTAGCTTATTTCACTTAGCATAATGTTTTGTAAGCCAATTCATGTTGTCTCAAATGACAAAATTTCCCGTCATTAAAACTTAATAATTTGCATTGTGTGTATGTCATACATTATTTAAATCCATTCTGTATAAGTGGGAAACCTCCACTCTTGACAATCAGTTTATGAAGATTCTTCTGCTCCTGATATTCCTAAAGGTCAAAATTAATAGTAATTCCACAAGCATAGCAAATACTTTGCCTCTTCCCAACCTACTATTTCCAAACTTTAAACCTGACTCCACCACTCCCTGAACACTTACTATCCATTTAATTATTTTTCTGTGCTTCTAGGTTCTTCTCAGGCACTGTAGCAATCTTGTAATTTCAAACCAGGAATAAATAATTTCATAATGTCAGCAACATACCACAGAGCAGTAACAACTCTCACTGATATCTCTTTAGTGCACATAACACCAACATCAGGTAGGTGTCATTGTCACATTTACAGACAAAACTTAAAGGTCAAAGTTCTTGCTTTGAGGCTGAGCTTCTAACATAAATCGATGGCAGAGCTTAAGTTTTCTGACTTCATGCACAATATTTTTCTCTTGATAGGAATAGTTGCCTCAAGTCAGGGTCCCTTTCTTCCCTCAAGTAGCAATTAAACAGAAGGAAAATGGTATAAGTTAGAGCAAAGTGCTTTGACTGAGTGTCCAAGAAAATGCTGAGTTGCTGTGCTAAAGGAAGCATTGCATTTTTCAGCCTTGGGATCAGAAAAAGGTTGTATGGAAAGTAATTGTGTTGGACCCTAAAGAAGGATGTATAGAATTTTTTCAGGTATAAATGGAATGAAATTCAAACAGAGCTGAGCACAGAGAGGTATAAGCCAAAGCATAAAGTCATGAACTTAATACACTTGTTCAGAGAATTTAGGCTTTTATTTAATAGTCCAAGTGTAGAATATTTACAGGGGCAAGTGGTAGTGGATGATAATGCTACAAGTTCACTGGGGCATAGGGGTGGGGGAGGGGGAAGAACCTTAAGCTTTTTTATGATACTGTTTACTTTAAGTCTGGACTTTATTTGATAAGCAGTGAGATCAATTTAGACGAGAAGAGTGACATATGAAAGTAAGTTTTGGGGGCCAAGGAGATGGCTCAGTGGAATAATCACTTCCCTGGCAAGTGTGAGGGCCTGAGTTTAATCCCCAGTTCCACCAAAAAAAAGAAAGAAAAAAGAAAGTAAGTTTTTATCATAGCAATGCATTTCAGAGTTCATGGACGAGACAGAGGTAAGCCTACACCAGGGGGCCTGGATAGGGAATTCACAAAATCCATGCAAGGAAGCAGCCACAGCAGCACAAACAGAAGACAGAGCTTCATTGGAGAGATGTGATTTGCAAGATTTGCTGGACAGAGGTATGATGGGGAGCAGCGAGGTCTACAGATGATCCTGAGGGTTTGTGTCTATCCTTGAGACTAATGGTACCATAGACTGAGGCAGGACAGGTAGTGGTAGGGAATGATCCATTCAGTCTACGATTCGCTGGTTGCTGAGGTTTAGAGGCTATTTCATCTAAAATATGTTTCTCCCTGTTTATTCACATTCCAAATGATCTTTTCTATCCACACTTCTTTTGGCCACAGAATTGGTGTGTGGTTGAGCACTGCCATCACTGGAGGATTTCTCATTGGGCTGAGGTCCAAGTCCCACTCCTGACAATTATTAAAACATCACCAGGCTACTGATGAACACCAAAGGCAGACACTGCTTATCCTGCTTGCCTGGGGTCTCATAGCTTCTCTCCTTCCTCTTGTTTCTCTTCAACTTCTAATATTAGAAAACCTCACCTTTAGTGACTGAAGAGGGAATGCGTTGTCCTACTTGACAAGTTTTGGAATCAAAGCTGATTAAGCTCATGCCGTGTTATACTTGATTTTACCAAAGGAAACTTCTTGGTTTTTTTTGTTGTTGTTGTTTTTGTTTTTTTCCATATATTTGACTCCTTAGGCTCATCACAGGCACTGTAGCTCCAAATGGTCATTCATTCCCAAGGAAAAGAGACAGAGTAATTGGGCGAGCCGAGTCTCCTTTCAGGACTACAAGGAGCATTTCTAGTCTCGAACAGACTTCCTTGCTTGTCTCTAGCTATGCCTCCAGGTCACTTACAGTTGTAGAAGACGTTTGTTGGGCTGGTTACACTGCCGCCCCTATGGAGGAGAGGCAGGATGTCAGTATTGACAACACTTGCAATGCTTGCCTTCCCTGCCATGCTATAAACACTCAGAAGCCGGGGACCATGCCCATCAGGCCCTGCCTGAACCTGCCTTACACTGTACCCTTCTCACCTTGCACTTTGATGGGTGTACAAAGACCAAGAATAGGAAGGCTTCAAAAATTCGTTAGTTATCTGGCATTCTAAGCACCTTCTTTTGTCTTTTGTTTCTTTTAAGTAGCTTTAAGTCGCAAGATGTCTTTGATATATTTTCGAGAGCTCTTTTTTTCAGCAGTTCTCTTAAAAAAAGGAGAGGAAAGGAAAAGAGTACATGCTAGGAGAAAAATCCATTCTTCTATAAAAATAGAATAGGACTTGGGTGCATTCTTTAGTAATGAATGCATGAAAAGAAGCTTCTTAAATTATGAATGTGGCTTCTCTTGTTTATTGCTTAGTAATCTTGTTTTATTGATTTCTGTTTATTGCCAGTCACCTAGAATAAGAGACTGGATTGCTTAGAGATCTTGATCCCTAAAAGATTGTCATTAAAGCTACTCTGCTGTGTTTAGTTGTTTAGTTTTTACTCAAAGTGTCTGAATCAATACACATATAAAAAAAAATACTTTCTTCTTTGCTGTCTTAAAGACTAGGTAAAAAATACAGAAAAACTGGGTAAAGGTACTCAGATTAGAAAATTCTAGCAAAGGACATATTGATTTCTTTCAAATTAAAAATATACTTCTGACAGAGGTTTTAAACTGACTTTGCAGAGTTGATGGTCATTGACTTTCAGCTCATAATGGGGTAGGGTGGAGAGTGCAGCTGGCTGTCCAAGTTCTCCGAGGGAAGTTCACCTTGGAGCTAATGCCAGCACATTGCTTACACTTAGATTAGTTCTCAGTTGTGGCTTTGCCATCCACCAAACTACTTCTGTGGATAAGAATACTGCAAGTTTTTTGGTGAAATATATGATTAGCATCTGATTCACTGGTACTTTTTTTTGGATTCCTCAGCAGCCTTTTCATACATACATACAACACACTTTGATGATATCTATCTCCCACTAAGATTTGATTTTGAAGTGCTGGCACTGAAATTCTGAACTCTTAGCATTGGAAGGGCCTGGGGGAATAGGAGATCTGTTACATTTTTAGAGAACAGTCTCAGAGATGTTATTCAACAGAGGTCTGGGCATATAAAGGGGATCTAGGTGTGGGTGTCTCAGCATTAGAAGCACATGCCAGGGGCTGGGGAGACAGCTTGGCAGTCTAAGCCCCTGGCTGTCAAGCACAGGTATCCGGGTTCAGTTCCTTGGTACCACATGACATGCCTCTTCTACACCGCACCAGACACTAAAATTGGGCATGCCTGTAATCCCAGTGCTGGGGAGCCTGAGGCAGGAGGATCATTGAGCCCAAGCTGCTAGTGAGACCCTACACCAAATACATAAAGCTTTAAAAATATCTATCTATCTATCTATCTATCTATCTATCTATCTATCTATCTATCTATCATCTATTTATCTATCATCTATCTATCATCTATCTATCTATATCTATCTATCTAATGTATTTAGTACAGAGTCTCACTACACAGATTGGACTAATAGCAAGCCTTCCTGTTTTTCAGCTTCTCAAACGCTGGGATTACAGGTGCACACCACCATGCCCAGTCTTGATCACAGTCTCAGCCCACCGGGGAGGTGGGACCAGCACCTGTAGGGGTCTGGAGGGGATATTTTAAATAAACAAAAAAGAAACGCCAAGGACAGGGGAGTTGCTTCTCCCAAAATAGCTATGTGAGAAGAATCCTAGCCAAAGGTCAGAGTCCTGAGACTAGGAGAGAAGTACAGTGGTCCAGCTTCAGAAACTCGAGTTCTTGCCATCATTTGAGTTTCCAAAAACCATGTCATATTCCTGCAGCAGAACTGTTCTTGGGGTGGCTGCATAGTTTGTGGAAACAACCACAGAAGAAACCTAAGGCTCCTCTTGTGTTTTATTTTTCATTATTTCTTTGTTTTGTTTCTGTTTTTTTTTTTTTAAGAGAGTACAAGTTAGAATTAACACAGAAAAATTTATAAGCAACACAGAATTTCACTTAATAGAGCAATACAAATTTCACAGTACTTGTTGTAATGAAAAAAGATTGTTTAAGAGCTCTAAAATATAAAGCTTTTTTCCCTCCCACATTCTCTTTCTCAGCTTGTCATGGTGATTTTATTTGTTATTTAGTACCATGCTAAGGAAAGAGAAATTAATTTTTAAATTATTAGCATAAAAATTACCATTTATTTTTATATTGTGCAGAGCTCATTTTAAATGTAAATTTAGAATCATCCAGCTTAAATGTAGAAATACACCAAAATAACACAGTTCTGCTATTGTAACTCATGTATGCTTAAGCATTTTTGTTCCTAATAAAACACTAGAAATGCTGCTTCCAATTTAGCTTCTCGGCTTTTGTTTTCCTGTTTGATCTGGCTGTCTTTCAGCAACATTTTAACTCTAGTGCACTGTCCTGTTTAATAAGACCCAACCGAAAGGGTAGAGGTCTCTGGGTGGCTTTCTCTTTCTCTTTCTTTTGTCATTACTTTTAATGTAGGTGCAAAGTTAATACAGAGATGGCAGGAAGATGCGATAGGTCTCCTCTTAGTTCACGTTTCTCAGAGTAAAGCAGCCATCCCACTGATTTCTCAAATCCATTTCTGTGGATTCTCTTTCTCATTCAAAGGGAAAATATGGCATTTTGGCCTATTAGTGCCCCCACTTTGTAGATGCAGCATGCTTATCTGCTAGAGGGTGTCATGTGGGGCCACGAGGGAGGAAAAGGCAGTGGAGGTCAGCAGGGATGGAGATTTCCTCCCGATCATTGCTAGCTAGAAGATAATATCAACTTCCCAAGGAGGTCTCTTGGGGGGCTGGATGCAGGCCCAGGTATTACAGTTATATCATCCCACACATGGTGAGTCCAAAGAATCCACTGTTCACAAAGCAGAGAGAACACCTCATCACGACGCAGTGTCAGGAATCGCATTCTGTATCACTTTTGCTTGCATGCTGTTATGGTTTGTGTCTAGTTGACTCCCAAAGCCTCATGCAGTCCCAGCGTCAGTCCGGAGTCTGCGAATGCTTACTGTGGGTGTGGGTGCTGCACCTGTGCCGGGGCAGGTAATTTGCATTACAATGTAAGGTGGGAAGAGAAGCTAGCTAGCTGCTTGAGCTGACGCGACAGCTCCCTGGCACTGGCACTCTTGCTCTTTGCCATCACCATGAAAGGTTGCTCTCTGCTATGTGCTGCTCTGTTTTGGGCCCAGCTGAATATGGACAGAAACCTCCAGTAACTGTGAACAAAATAAACCTTTCCTTTGATTTGGGTCAGGTATCTGTCCCAGCAATGAGAGAAGAGTAACTAAGACACATACATATTCCATTTTCCCTGTTGAGCCCCACTTTCAAGACATCAGCTCAGAGGTAAAATGGGTAAGAATTACCAGACAACAAGAGCAGAGCATTAAACCCAGTGAGAGGACCTTTGAGCAAAAAGCCCTGTCCTACTGCCTGAGTCTTGCGTCTGTCGCTCTGCCGTTACACCTACTACGCTTTCAGTGCCACTGTGGCAGTGCACGAATGTTCCTGCATATGAGCTACAGCTGGAAAAATTGTTAGCCTTGCTGTCCATCAGAAATGAAAAGTGAGTGGCCTTGTCCCATCCCGAATGCAAGTCTCTGCTGTTCACTTTTGTAAATGGCTTTAAATCAATATCTAAGATAAGGTTATCTATTTAATACTCTGCATCCTGGAGATGATGAAGTGACTTCCAGGAGCTGTGTGGGCCCATTTCCATTCCAGAGTTCCTCATCCAACAGTAAATGGAGATGTTCTTTAACTCCAAGTTTATTATAAAAAGCAGTAGCTTTAGTTAACTCCATTCAGCAGTGTTGCTCTCTACATGGTCAATGTTATCTTCTAGACATGAGAATGAGCTCTCAATCCAAAGCTAGACTTCTTTGCATCTGTCCTCTTTTGGAGATTTCACTTCAGATTTTCTACCTGATCCTCATCTTTCCCGTATAGTCCTGAAGCAAACTTTCTGGCTTCAGATCACCTGTGACTCTTCAGGAGTCAGTAAGTCCAGTTTCAGAAGGATGAACCTTACTTTAATTTCTGGTGTTGTTCTAACACCTACACCAGGAATTCTTCACATTGCATGATGTGGCAAGGTTGGTGATATATTTTTCAGTGTGTTAGGAAAAAGATAATGTATTATTTCATATTCATTTCACCTCATTTTCTTGTTCTAGATAGATTTTCTGCACTCTATGCTAAGTTCTAGGATGCACTAGTACGCAGTTCTTTTCTTGTGATTATGGGACATACTTTTGAGCTCACATCCTTAATTTTGTATTTTCTTTTTTTTTTATTTTATCGGTTTTTTTTTTTTTTTTTTTTTTTTTTTTTTTTTTTTTTTTTTTTTTTTTTTTTTTTTTTTTTTTTTTTTTTGGCAGAACTGAGGATTAAACTCAGACCCTTGTGCTTGCCAGGGAAGTGCTTATTCTACTGAGCCAACTCCCTAGCCCCTATAATTTTGTATTTTCTAACCATGAATGTGAGCCATGCCAAGTATTCTAGGCAGCTGTTCTAGGCTATTTGATACCTATAGATTCCCACACAAAGTGTAAGGTCCTCTCCTAGGTATAATAAACATTTTGGCTTTTTCAATAATTTTCCTGTTTACCCACCTCTATGTCTCATCTCACAGTTTTTAATTCATCATGAGATCAAAGATTAGCCAGCACTGCTTTACATTCTCTAGACTACATGGCTGCTAGATATTATTTTTCAGGGATGCTGACCAAGATCCACACTGCCTGTCTCTCCAGGAATGGCTTTATCTTGCTCATCCAAATTGTTAATTGTACTCTGACATTTGTTTGTTTTGTCAAGTCCTCTAAGCTACATCTCCAACCTACAAGAAAAGTCTGCTTCTCCTAGGACTCTGAGGTTAAGATATCAAGACAGATTTCCAGGAGAAAGATTATCCTACAAGGGCATGTAATTCTCTTTCCCTTATTTATTTGAAAATACCATTCTTCTTCCCTGAGATGCAAAGTAACAAGAGCATGAAGTAATTCAGAATATCAACTGCCTTAGCTCAAAAACACATTGGTATTCTACATGATGGGAAATCTGTTCAAGATTTTATATCTGTTTACTGCTACCTAGAGCACTGTTTGTGAGTTGCATAACATTTGACCTTGGGCATTGTACCTCAAAAGAAGAAGCTTGCTTTTTGTAATAATATTAAAATAAAGAAAGCATGAAAAAGAATGTAGGAAGAAAAGAAAAATAGCACAGTTCTTGGAGTTTCAACCCTTCCTTTAGTAGTTAAAGCATAAACACATAAAACTGGGTGTGCGGTAAATATTGAAAAAGTTTACTGTGGAAAAACAGCCAAAGCTTTTTGATGAGTAGTCCCAGAGAGGGCTGCACCAATGAGAAAAACAATCATCAAATACAGAGCTTTATATGTATATAATCAATAGGCTGCCATTTAGATGCCTAGAGATGGCATGCGCATGATGGGTGGTTTTATTTTATTTTCTTTCTGTCCCCTAAATAATATGTAATTTCTCCAGGCCAAGAAATAAATTGAAAGGATTTAGAGGGATTTGCTTATCAGTGGAACACCACGTAGCATTACATTCCTCCCGCTTTTGGGAAGGTACATTGAAGTTTGGTTAATCTTCTGTGGTTCAATACTCCTCTTCCCTCTGTCAGGCTGCCTTGAACAACAGATAGATTAATCCCCTTTCCACCTACTCTCTTCTTCTTCCTCCCTCCCCTTTCTCTTGATCCACCCTTCTCTTTTTGAACACATGGAAGAAAATCCTTAAAAGTAGAAAAAAAAATGCTACAACGCTATATCACCTTAAAGAACTCAATGATAGAAATAAAGGACTGCAATCCTTAGCATAAAATATGGCTAAGCTTAATTTAGTTTTTCTGTTAATTAAATCTTGAGTCTGGAAAGGGGTAGTTCATTAACAAAAGTTATTATAAATCATGCCATTCTTAATACTACTTTGCTATACACATTGTGGAAAAGAAAAGGAAACCATGCAGATTACCAAAGATAGGCAGACTTGCAGGATCACAAGAGGTACTGTTTACTTGGTTTCCTATCACATTGATTGAGAGTACCAATGGGTAATCAGTTTTTATTAGGTGCCCTATTAGGGCTGACGAGATAGCTCAATGGACTAAGCACTTACTTAGGAAAGTGTGGGGGCCAGGGTTCAATCCATGGCACCACGTGCAGCTCCATCCCAGTCCCCAGGTACACTAAGCTGGCCACTGGGACTGGGCGTGGTGCTGCATGCCTGTAATCCCAGCTTTGGGTAGGCTGAAAACAGAAGGATCACTATAAGTTCAAACTGCATAGTGAGACCCTATGCCAAATACATTTTTTTAAAAGGTACCCCATTAATTTTTAAGTATTCCAACAGCTCATGGCTGAAAAGCTTACCAGTGTTTTTATTTTATTTTTCTCAGTAATTTTTGAATGTATGCAGTCCAGTATTGGACTCATCTGGTACCCAGCATCATCACTGGCACATCCCAGGCAATTAATAAATATATGTGAAAGAAAGAAGTGACTGGATGAATAAAATACAAGCACAAATAAAATCATATGTCTAGATTATGTTTTTTGTCATTTAATTCATACTTTTCAGATCCCCTCAAGATTTATCCTGGAACCATGTACAGCACCTTGTGGATATTTTGTCAGTATCAGCCATCTGGATGAGTCATAGCCATTACTTGACCAATTTGCTCTCCGTGAAAGCCTGAGAGAATTTTTTCTCCCTAGGTGACTCTCCTTAGGTGCACTGTGCATCACTGATCACTTTCATCTGTGGCCCCATAATCTCTTTTGTCAGAAAATTTGAGACACCACTTAGTTATAGGTTGTCAGAACAGTGGTTCTCTTATGTCCTGAGTCCTCACTGATCTTAAAGGGCTAGGTTCAAAACATTGGCTATCTTTTTAGTCCCTCCATTTCTCTAATTTTTGGTCTGCAAACCTTAGCTGTTAAACATCTAGAAGAGAAGCTTAATGATATTATTATCCTGTAACAGAAGCAGTTAAGCTTAACATTACTATCTGTCTGAATATCACATTCCTTGGACGTAAAATGAAAGTTCTATTTTCCAACAACTATGGATGTTGTAAAATTTAAATCCCTATAGAATGTTAAAAAAACACATTTTTAAAAGAAATTTAGAAATCAAACTGTATGCAACACTGTAGCTGTACAATCCTGCTATATTTTGTTTTTCTTGTCCCTCATTTACTTGTATTGCCTTTTTTAAAAAACATACATTTGCTTTAAAGGATGTATAGCAAGTTCTGTTCTAGTTAACTAACTTTGGTCAGGCTGAATGCAGCATCTTTAGCCCAAGGCAGCTCTCCCTGAAGTCTCCTCATCCTATGGGAACAATGAGTCAAATGAGCATCTTGAGGACTGGGTAGAGAGAGGGACGGAAAGAGCGCCTTGAGAGTCTCCATGCCAGGGACCTCAGAGCGAGCATTAAAGCCCACGGGATATAGTTCTAATTACACTGAGGCACAGAGAGATGGATCCAAGAGCCACAAAAGGTGACATCTCAGGCAGACTGAAGTTTTTGCTCTTCAGCTTCAGTCTTCAGGATCGACCTTATTCCATGCCTTCATCTTGCATGTCTGAGTATGACAAGCGGAAATCATTTACATCTCGTTTTGTCATGACAATGTCAGTTGCTCCTATTGAAGATAACTATGTACAGCATGCCTAATAAGAATATAATGAGAATGTCGATATCACATTCATACAATCTGACTGTGTTCTTAGGCTGTTTCTGTACTGAGGTTGAGCTAGGTGAAATTATGAGAGTAGACAAGAGGAGAGAGATAAAGGTTTGCAATAAGCTTGCCCAAGCTCCCTGATATTTTATCTTTGATTTAATATAAAAATTATGCAGGGGCACGAGTGTGTGTGTGTGTGTGTGTGTGTGTGTGTGTGTGTGTGTGTGGTATGTGTGTGTTATCATTGATCAGAGATGGGATAATGTAATCCCAATAATTTAGTGGCAAAGAAAAGCTTTGGATAAATTTAAATTGTAAGAGTCAAAATTTTTCCACCTAATTTAGAGTTATGGTTTTACCTAAAGTCACTGGACTCGAGATAACCTAACACATCTCCAGTGTCCTTTATTTAAGTAGAGATTAAATGTTCAGAAACAAACCCAAGGACACCCTCCTTTTTCTGAGATACTTCAGGTGGCATTCTCATGTCAAAATGGAAGTATATAGGGGAATGATTTAAGCATTGGTAATTTAATTATTTTTAGCATAGAGCAGTTTCAGAGATGTATGGCTGTTTTTAGAAGGACTTCAGAATATTTATGGTCCTTTCTCCTCTCCTTTTTCACTGGAAGAAAAGAAATCATCATTCTTGAGAATGTTATTTATAATTTCATAAAGCTGTTCTGTGGCAGGACTTATTTTATCTTACACTTAATCTCAGTCAAATAAATGCTTCCAAGAAGCTGGGAGGAGAAAAACGAGTACCTCTCCACCCAGATGATTAGCCTAGTACTGCCCAGCACAGGAGAGCAAAGGTTAGAATTTGAAGCTACAAAAAATGATGCAGGAGGGATATGGCAAAACTATCTTGAATGACTCTGCTAATAGTGATTGACATTTCTCTCAACACCAAAAACAGATACTTTTGAGATCAGTGTTCAACTGTCCTTGAGCTGAGGTAGAATACAACCCTTCAGGATAAATAATTAGAATTGAGTGATTGTAGAAACAATAACTCATTGGAGGAAAATGAGAAGTGAGGTTTGTAAATCAGAAGGAACTGGAAGGGAAATAGACCCATGCATTTTCTTGGATGGACAGAGCTTTGAGCTTTCTTCAGTTTCAGTTTCTTTCTAAGATAATTTCAATAAGCAGTGATGGAAAAAAAAACAAAACAGGAATATAACTGTAGTAAAAATGGCTTACAGGAAAAGAATAGAGAAAGCTCCTTCCAGAGAGATATTTTATTGCAAGTTATTATAATACCTATCTTTAGTTTTATGACACCCAATACAGACCCAAGAAATTTCAACATGTGGACTAAAAATATGAAATATGTATTTTAGAATAGAGTAGTATGAATTATTATTTTTAATATAAGCCTTGGTTAAAATATATGGGCAGAAGGATATTTCCCTCCTGCTGAGAAAGCAAGGCAAGGTGCTTAATCTGAGGAGTGGGAAATATTGCCACTGTGTGTGCAGCACATCCTTTACCGCGCGTGTGTGGCACTAAAAGGTCTGAGAAAGTGACAGATGACACTGATGAGATGTGGGGAGAGGAAGAAGGAGAGAAGACTGATCAGTCAGGATATTAAATTCATGCTTCTTTGCTAAGTTTTCCAGGACAAGAAGATAATTCCCATAATTGTCAGGCTAGCATCCCAGTACACCCCTCCACTCCCATCACCTTATGGCTTCTTGTAGGTACATAGAGAGCCTGAGTTGTTTCACATTTCTGACCCTTTGTAAATAGTGTTGATTTCAATGGAGATGTCCTTCTCCTGCTCCAGGCTAAGCCTTGCCGTGCCTGCTTCATCCCCATCTTCCCTGCAGGCTCACGTCCCAGCCCTGGCTACCTGGGGAAGAAGGGTCTGTGGGGAAACAAAGGCAGAGCAGAGGAACTGTCTCACCCATCACTCTGTCACTTCTAACTGTTGCAGTGCCTGACACACAGGTGCTCGAAAATTATTTATTTATTTATTTTTTAATCTTTTTTTTTTTTTTTTTTTTTTCTTGCAGAACTGGGGATTGAACTCAGGCCCTTGCACTTGCCAGGCAAGCACTTATTCTACAGAACTATCTCCCCAGCCCTCAAAAGTAATTTAAAGTAATAAATGAACAAATGAGTGCACAAAAGCATCTTGTTGATACAGTCATATACCAGGAATGTTGGACTTAACTAACTCAGTCTATATCAGAACTCCATGAGTGGTCACAACTCATTCCTTTTTCTTTGAATGAGTTCTCATATATATATATATA
>PVKA01047179.1:0-14465 GCA_004027165.1 Ctenomys sociabilis | reverse complement strand
AAAAAAAAAAAAAAAAAAAAAAAAAAAAAAAAAAAAAAAAAAAAAAAAAAAAAAAAAAAAAAAAAAAAAAAAAAAAAAAAGCCTCTGAGAGCTGGGGATGTGGGTCAGTGGCACAGATCCTACTTGGCAAGCGCAAGATCCCGAGTTCAATGCCTGGAACAACAACCAAAAGAGCTTTCATTTGATTTTTATGTTTTTTATAATAAATAAAGGCAGGCGAAAGTTGGCTGTAACTATTTCTGAGAGGATCACCCATGGCACCACTCAAGTTAGAGGAAAAGAAATACGGAAAGAATATGGAATAATACCTTACAATGCAGTAAATATTTCATTCCAACAGCAAATATTTATGATGACTGTTCCGCTGGCGGGCCCCACGCCGGGCTTCTGAGGACAGGCCACAGATCCGCCCTGCTTGGATTTACTGTCTGCTGATCTTCCATCATCCGCAGCACTTGTTCTTTACTGCAGTTGCCAAGGCAACGCTGCTACCACGTAGAGCAGAGGGAGAATGGTGACATAACTGCCTTGCTGAAGGAAATGCCACCAACCATCGATGGAACCTGACGCACTTAGCATCTTCAACGATAGGTTCTTACAACCACACGGAACGCTATTGCTTTCAGGCTTCTGGGGATGGCTGGGTTGTCTTTGCTCTGCTTTTTGGTGCTGGCGACTGAACCCAGGGCCTCACATGCCATGTGTACTAGTCCACCCCAGAGCTCTGTGTCCTATTCCTGGGATGTCTAGTTTGTTCATCAAAACTGAAGGATTTTTTTTTTTTTTTTTTTTATGTATTTGGTACAGGACCTTACGCAGCTCAGACTCATAGTGATCCTTTTGTTTTCAGCCTCCCCAGCACTGGGATTACAGGTGTGCACCAACAAGCCCAGTCTCAGGGCCAACTCAGCAAGCCCAGGGGTGGGGCTGGCATGGCATTTGGTACCAGGGATCAAACCCTCATTTGTTGGTACCTGTGTTTGCCTAAGCAGGCACTTAGTCCGCTGTGCTACCTCGCCAGCCCTTTTTAATTATGAAGTTATACCTCTCTGTATTTTAATTGCTTCCTACATTTCCTTCCCTTGCTTTGATCTTTTTTCCTGAGTAAAGAAGAAAATTCCCATCAAAGCCCTTGAAAATATATTTCTTCATTTTTATTTTTTTCTAATGGCGCCTACAAATTTGTAGGTGATTTCTGGACAGAAGTGAAGAGGCATGGTGGTACACACCTGTAATGCCAGCACTCAGGCGGCTGAGGCAGGAAGATTGCTGTGTGTCCCTGGCCAATTCAGGCTACATAGTGAGTTCATAGCCCCCCTGAACTATACAGTGAGACCCTATCTCAAAAGCAAAGCAAAACAAAAAAATAGCAATCATCTACTTGAATTACTGACAACTGGACTGAGAACCAGCTTCTTCTTAACATGTCAGGCTGTATATTATTTGGTGATTCATAGGCTATTGCTTTATTATTTGCTGATTCATGATACCAGAAAGGTACTTGGATTTACTTTACCTGGACTTCATAAAAGCCTAGTAATAAAAGATATTTGATATGACCTTTATTTTATATTGTTTTGATTTTTTTTTTTTTGAGACAGGGTCTTCTTATATGGCTCAGGCTAGCTTTGAACTCACTTTGTAGCCCAGGCTGACCTTAAAGTCACTATGATCCTCCTGCCTCAGCCTCACCTCTGAGTACTGGGATTACAGCTATGCACCACCTTGCCTGTCTTGATATGACCTTTTGCTACATAATAAATGCTATAAGATACTGATACTAAAAACACTGGCAAGTATCCATCAATTGATGAATGAATGAACAAAATGGGGTATTTAATGGAAGACTATGCAACCATGAAAAAAATAAAGTTCCCATACATACTGCAATATGAGTAAACCTTGAAAACAGCATGTACGTGAAAGAAGCCGGTCACAAAAAGGTATGTCATAAAAGGTATGATTCCATTTATATGAAATGTACAGTAGTCTAAAGTGAAAATTAAATTAGTGGCTGTCTATGACTAGAGGAACAGAAGGAAGGGGTGATAACTAAAAGGTACAAATTCTTCTTAAAGTAATAAAAATAAATGTTTGAAATGATTGATGGGGGTTAGGGAGATAGCTCAGCAGTCTAAGCGCCTGCCTGGCAAGCACAAGAACCCCCGTTCAATCCCCAATAGCATGCTGGCCCTGGCCCAGGACTGCACAGCTAGCCACCAAAACCAGGCATGGCGGTGCATCCCTGTAATCCCAGCACTGGAGAGGCTGAAACAGGAGGATCACTATGGGTCCAAGCTGTGTTGCAAGACCCTTGCCAAATACATCCATTAAAATAAAATAATTGATAATGGTGCTACAACTTGGTGATGATACTAAAGACCATATGTCATTGGATTACATGTCTTAAACTGTGAATAGTGTGATATGTTGTTATGGGTTGTCCAGATGTCTTCCCCCAAAGCTTCATGCAGTTATAGGGCTTTTTCAGAGGTGGCTGAGTCTGGAAGGTGAGATTGCTGGGATGAAGGGTGTGTGATTACTAAGTCAGTCCACTGATTGGTTTGACCTAGTTCTCACTAGGATTGAGGACATGGGTGCCACATGCCCCCAACGCAGGTAGCCTGAACGTGTATAAGGGAAGTCATATCTCCTTGCCCTTGTCATTTTTTTGTTTTAATCATTCATTTATTTAATTTATTTGGTACAAGGTCTCACTGTGCATCTCAGACTCTTTGTGTTCCTCCTGTCTCAGCCTGCCCAGCCTTGGGATTACAGGTGTGCACCACTATGCCAGTTTCAGTGGCTGGCAGGGCACTGGGGCCAACTCAGCATGTGGTGTCAGGGATTAAGCCCAGATCTTTGCACTTGCCAGGCAGGTGTTTAGACCTCCAAGCTATCTCCCCAGCATTCTTGATTGAATTTTATTTATTCATTTATTTATCTATTTATTGTAATGGATTTGGTTGCTACAGGATCTCACTACACAGCTACATAGTGATCCTCCTGTTTTCGCCTTCCCAGCGCTGGGATTACAGTTGTGCATCACTCTACCCAGACTCTGGCCAGCTCAGTGGTCCCTGCACTGGCCTAAACTTGTCTAAGGAGGCACTTTAGTCTGCTGAGCTATCTCGCGGACCCCCATTGATTTTAAATACCTTTATTTCACAGGTGTTTCTCCATAATATTCCCAGCTGAAAAAAAAAAAATTCTCAATTACTTTTCAGGGTTTTGCTTTTGTTTTTGTTTTTTGTTTTGTTTTGTTTTTGTCCCGGGTCTCACTACGCAGCCCATACTCATAGTGGTCCTCCTGCTTTCTGCCTCCCTAGTGCTAGGATTACAGGCGCGCGCCACCACGCCCGGGCTCCATCACTGGCTCAACGCACCCTAAGTCGGGGCCGGCACAGCATTCGGAACCAGGGATCCAACCCTGTCCCCTGCGCTTACCTAAGCAAGTGCTTAGTCTGCTGAGCTATACCACCGGCCCTCCAATTACTTTTCTATTAAGTTTTTTTTTTAAGCTCAATTAAAAGAGATACAGTTCCTGGCACTACATGCCGCACTGGCCCCGCCCCCAGGTGTACCAGATCTGGGTGTGTGCCAGTGCTGGGGAGGCTGAAAACAAGAGGATCTCTAGTAGTCCTAGCTGCATAGTGAGACCCTGCACCAAATACATTTAAAAAAAAAAAAAAAAAAAAAACCAGTAAAAATAGGGCTCTACAAAAATGTCATCAAGCCTCAGTATTCCCCAGTGCCTCTGAAAAGATTGGCAACTAATTTTTATGTTTCCTTA
The DNA here is from genome assembly GCA_004027165.1 of Ctenomys sociabilis. NCBI lineage: Eukaryota > Metazoa > Chordata > Mammalia > Rodentia > Ctenomyidae > Ctenomys > Ctenomys sociabilis. Next base: position 10,672 of record PVKA01047179.1, on the reverse strand, counting down.
TGAGACGTCTTCAGGGAATCAGCCAGGTTTAAATAGGGTAATTGGTAGGTTGTAATTTACATAAATTATGGAAATATAATACTATCTAATTGAAGAAAATGTGGTTTTCAGTTACTTAGCTGGAGGAATTCTACTTGTGGTTTGTGCCACCTGGTACTTCATTCTCTTGAGAATCTGAGTTGCTCTGGGGATAGATTTTTGTGGTTGTTATGCTCAAAAGATCAATTTTGCTTTATCTGAAAAAATTGAAAATGTTTCTTAAATATCAAATAATATGCATATACACTTTGATAAAGTTATCATTTAAATAAGCCCACAATTCCTTTAGAACATATTTACCACTTTCCTGTTATACTCACCACGATGCGCTAGTTCCTTAAGTGCTAAAGAACTTCCAGTCTCCTAATCTCAATCTGCTATCAAAGGGACGACAACCTTTAATTTGTTTTTTTTCTAGTAAATTTAAGAAGTAATTAAGGTATTTCACTTGGCATTTCTGTTTCTATCTTTTCTTTTTTTTTTTTTTTGGTGGAACCAGGGATTGAACTCAGGCCCTTACACTTGCCAGGGAAGCACTTAGTCTACTGAGCCATCTCCCCGGCCCCTTTTCTGTTTCTTTTTTGTTTGTTTGTTTGGTACCAGGAATCAGAACTCAGGACCTTGTGCTTACCAGGCAGAGGCAGAGGCACTGAGCTATATCCCTAGCCCTGTAAGATTTTTTTTTTTTTTTTTTTCAGTACTAGGGATCAAACTTGGGGCCTTGCCCTTGCCAGGCAGGCACTTATGCTGCTAGGCTATATTACTGATCCCCCAGAAGACACTGTAGACTGTTAAATTTCTTCCAATTTCTTATACTAAGATACTCTTTCTATAAATATATTAGAAAACTCTTAGGTTCTCATAGAATTGCATACCAGATTATTTATGTTAAATATTTAAGCTCCAGAAATTCAAGCAAAATTTCACATTCCTATTAGTATATTCTGAATGTTTATGTCTTTCCAAACTCGTATGTTAAAACTTGCTCATTGTTATCATAGTAGGTGAGTAGGCCAGCAGGGTGGAGCCTTCAAGGTGAGATTAGTGCCCTTATAGAAGATGTGCTGGACAGCTCCCTTCCTTTCTACCCTGTGAAGTCCAAATCTGCCAGCACATTAATCTTGGACTTCCATTGTTCATAATCTGTCCAGGCTAAGGTATCCATCCTGTCCAAGCTCTTGTCTGTTTTATTTGTTTTCTTGTTTGTTTTTGTCTATGTTTTGTCTGTGCAGTTCAGGCTGGCCTTGAACTTACTTTGTAGCTCAGGCTGCCTTAAATTCACTATAAAGCTCAGGCAGAGGCTGAAAATGTTCATTAAATATCAATGAACCTCCTGCCTCAGCCTCCCGATTACTGGGATTACAGAGGCATGCCACCAACCAAGCCTGCCTGGCCTTCTGTTTTAATGGCCTGGACAGATGAGGACATCCACAATATTTCTTTCCTACTTAGAGAAGTCTAAAGTACAGTCAATTGCAAGTTGTATTATTTTTGTTAAAAACACATCGTACCATCATGTTTCCAGTAGCTCTGACCAGAGCCAGGAAATTGCTAAGAGAGGAGACTGCATTACTTATACTCTGAAACCTGGGCACTGGTAATTTAGAACTTATCACACAGATGTTACTGGTCCCCGGGTACTAAATTACTGAACAACTTGTGTCAGCCAAGAACTGTATCTGACAAGAGAAAAAATGCAAGACCCCACTCCTGCTCATATACACACCCAGCAAGATAGCACCAAAGCGCATCTTGCTAACCAATCCCAGACGGAGGAGGTGAAGCAAGGCCCAGGAAGGGCATTCCAGGCAGAGAAGACAATAAAGGAAAAGGGAACCATGGGAAGCATCTGTAACTGCTATGGTATGGGGCGGGACCAGAAGTGGGAAAATAGTTGCCTCTGGAGGCTCCAGCTGAGTCACAGAGGACCCCATGGACCATGGAAAAGGACTTAAGAGTTAGCCTTGATACAAATAAGAATTTTAAAGTCCTAGATGAGGGCTGGCCAAATAACTCAGTGGATTAAAGCCCCTGCAAGCAGGTACAACGGCTGGGGTTCAGTCCCAGGGCCTGCATGATGCCCCAGCCCCTGGGGTGTGCTGAGATGGCAAATGAAACTGGGTGTGGTAGTGCCATGTAATCCCAGCTCTTGGGAGGCTATAAACAGGTGGATCACTAGGAGTCCAGTCTAGTGATGCGACCTGAACACCCTGTAGACCCTTCCCTAAAATAAAAAATAAAATAAAATAAGTACTAGGTGAGGCTAACCTAATCTGAGTATTTTCTCTCCTTTTTTTAAAAGGTAGTACTGGGCTGGCAAGATAGCTCAGCGGTCTAAAGCGCCTCTCAGGGACCGCGGTTCGAGCCCCAGCACCACATGCCATGCCACCCCCACCCCCGCAAAAAAGAATCTGTGATAATAAATGAATTAAATAAATAAATAAATAAATAAATAAATAAAATAAAGGTTAAAAAAAAAAAAAAAAGCAGTACTAAGAGTTGAACCCATGACTTTGTGTGTGTCACGTAAGCGCTCTACCCTGAGCTAAATCCCAGCCTAGATTATTTGGGTTCTTTCTTGGGAAGGTGGATTTTCAGGCAGATTTGTGATAATAAAACCAATTAAGACATTGTTGCAAAAATCTGGAGATAAATTGCTTTGGACTTCACCATTTTTTATAATCGTTCAGCTGAGATGCAAACCAAGATTGTACTGCTGTTGTGATTTATATCTACATGTTCCCCTTAAGCCTCACGCAGTCGAAGGCGGGACCTCCAGGAGGTAACAGGACAATGGAGGCAGTCTAGCTCACCTGGCAGGTAGTGCCTGGTCAGAAGAGGGGGTTCACTGTGGGCATGGCACAGGTTGTATTGATGTAGAGGGAAAATGACCTCAGTGGGTGACCTCCAAATGATACAGGGGGAAAAAGTAAAATTCCTGACCTGAAAGGTACCTGGGATGAGTTCATGTTCTCTAAAACCGATGAATGAATTTTAGAAACAAATGGAGGTTACGAGAAGAATATATTTATTGGGGTGGGGGGAGCTCCTATCCAGGAGATAGACAGGAGGAGGGCCCTGAGCAGGAGGTGGTCCTCACGAAGCTGTCTCTTCCAGGGACTTTATTATAGAGGAAAACCATGCAGGTCTAAGGTGGAGAACGTGGGAACTTGCTTAGGTGGGCATGAAGTGGGACAGAACTATGGTCAGCCAATGAGATTACAAGCACCATTGCTCAGGTAAAATTGATTAAGTCCAGGACCAAATGGGGAAGCGAGTCATGTAGCAAGAGGGCATGAACATAGAACAGGACCTTAGCCAGTAGCTAGCCACTAGCAGTTGGATTAGTGATTCTTCTGGGCTTCCTCAGGGTGACAATCAATCCTGGATGCTAATCTGTAGGGAGGTAAGCAATTGTTCCATCTTTGGTCTCCAGGTCTGGCCCACAGCAGGAGCGTCCATACCTCTTACAATTGTAAGGTATCTTGTCTTCTATGTTATCTCCTTCGAGGGCCTGGCCCTGTGTGACTGCCTATCGTATTTCTATCTAACTCGGCTGCCTACAACAGTATCTCCCCCCCCACCCCACCCCTGCCACACCCATCCCCTTGCCCCTCTGCATCTTGTTCACCAGGCTGTAGGCAGCTCTCCTCTGCTGTGTCCTGCCATGCTGTCCTCCCACAGAGCCCCCAGTGATGCACTAAATGTGAGCCAAGAATAAATTAAATTATGGGCTTAGGTATTTTGTCTCAGCATAAGGAAAGTAACTAAGACTTTGGTAACAGAGAAGTAGGGACATTGTTGTGAATATACTTGACTATGTGGACCAGAAGCCTTTTGAAGTGGTTTATGAGAGGTACTTAGAAGGGTTGGAGACTGTAATGGTTTGTGTCTAGTTGTCCCCCCAAAGCCTCATGTAGTTATGGGGTGGAGACTTCTAGAGTTTGTGACTAACTCATGACCCACTGGGATTATGTGTGATCCAAGGCTGGGATTATGGGTTTTAGTACTGCTGGGATTATGGGTGTGAGTACTTCCTCCAGCCTGGGGCAGAGAGCCTGAATGGAATATAAGAGACAGAGAGAAGACTTTTCAGCAGTATTTGCTCTTTGTTACATTGTTGCTGTTCAGCCATGGTGAACTGCTGCTCTCTGCCATGTGCCCCTCTGCCCTGGAGCCAGCCAAGCATGGACTGCCACCTGCAATAACCATGAGCTAAATAAACCTTTCTTTCCTTCATTTTGAGTGTTGGGTATTTGTCCCAGCAATGAGAGAAGAGTAACTAAGACAGACGGTTGCTGGAGAAGCAGCCCTGGAATTCTGTGATTTAGGCTACATAGGAGATTCTAGTCAGAGCTCCAAAGGCCAGAATGGTAATGAAAAGGCAAGCAGAGAAAAACAACCTCAGGAGGTTTCAGTTAGGAACGAGGACACCATGGTCACCAAGGACATCCGGCAGTTATACTCCAGGCCATGATATTTCTACGCTTTGCTCATGTTCTAAGACTTTGAGGAATGCTGAGATTAAAAGTGGCAGAGGAAATCCCAGTTCTTGGGAGGCTATAAACAAGTGGATCACTAGGAGTCCAATCTAGTGGTGAAACCCTGAACACCCTGTAGACCCTTCCCTAAAATAAAAAAATAAAAAAAACTAGGTGAGGCTAACCTAATCTGAGTGTTTTCTCTCTTTTTTTAAAAGGCAGTACTAAGAGTTGAACCCATGACTTGGTGTGTGTCACGCAAGTGCTCTACCACTGAGCTAAGTCCCAGCCTTAGATCATTTGGGTACACTAATATGGCAGAGGAAATTTCAGGGCAGCTCAGCACTCAATGAGGCCAGCCTGGGCTACCTAGTGACTGGTTCAAGGCCAGCCTGAGCTGCATGCGCAGTGAGACCCTTTCTGGGGCATGTGAAATCCATCCCAGACTCAAAATTGTAATCGTGGAAGACTTCGCTTTGAGGAGAGAGGCTCGGGGTTTCGTTTGTGCTACTCAGCTATCCAAGCACTTAGAGACACGCACAGCCATGATCCAAGTGTACCTGGCTACTGCTAGAGGTGGCAGCGCCACTGGCTTCATCCGCATGGTACCAGTTTTAGTCGGGTTCAGAATGCCAGAGTTGTGGGTCCAGGGAGGCTTCCACGCACATTTCAGGGGCACAATGTGAACCGTGTGAAGGAAGCCAAAGGTACAGTGGGGACCCCAGAAGGCTAGAAAAAGCCAAGAATATGGAATGTGTGAGGAGAGCCACAAGGACTGAGCAGAACCAGCCCAAGAGAGAAGTCGTGAGGGCGATGCCGTAAGGGGGAGGTTGCCCGAGCCACTGGGAGCTTACACTTCACCACATCTTGCCCAAGGTGCTAGACAGAGATCTTCAGGATTGAAAGTTTGGCCTACTGGGGTTTGGTCTCTCTTTAGTCTTGTTGGTTTCTACCTGTCCCTTCCTTTTGGAAGGGGAATATTTGCCCTGTGACACTGTCTGTTTGCAGTGTTTAAATTTCTTTTGATTTTGACAGGAGATTAAGAGTTTGCCTTAGGGGCAAGGGAGATAGTGGTTTATGCACCTGCCTTGCAAGCAGGTGCTTGCATTCTGTCCCTTGGTGCAAACAAACAAACAAAAAAAAATTTGTCTTGAGTATCAGAAGAGACTCCTCACTTGAATTTTTCAGCAGTGCTGAAACTGTTAGACTTTGGTAATCTTAGAGATGACCACACTCATTTTTGCAGAAAGAGACAGACATGAATTCATTGGTGGTCAGAGGCAGAATGTTATGGTTTACATCTGCATGTTCCCTTAAAGTCTCAGGTGGGGCCAGCCAGATAGCTCAGCAGATTAAAGCACCTGCTTTGGCAGACTCGGGGACAAGGGTTTAATCACAAGCATGTAGTGTGGGCCCTGCCTCTGGAGCACGCTGAGACAGCAATTGAGACTGGGCCTAGTGGTGTGTACCTGTAATCCCAGCACTTGGGAGGCTGAACACAGGAGGATCAGAAGGAGTCCAATCTGTGTAGTGAGACCCTATAGATCCTGTCCTAAATACATAAAAATAAATAAATTAATTAAATAATTAAATAAAAAAGCCTCTGGAGCCAGGAAGATGGTTCAGTGGAATAAGCGCTTCTTCCCTGGCAAGCACAAGGGCCTGAGTTCAATCCCCAATTCTGCCAAAAAAATAAAATAAAATAGCCTCATGTGATCTTAGGCAGCAAGGTCCCGGGTTCAATCCATGACACCACTCATGATTTTTTTTTAAATTATGTATTTAGAGGGCCAGTGAGATAGCTCAGTGGACTAAAACGTGCCTGCTTAGGCAAGCTTAGGAAAGCACAGGATCCAAGGTTCAATCTGCAACACCACATGCCATACCAGTCCCACCCCCAGGGCAGGCTGAGCCGGCCACCAAGTCCAGGCGTGGTGGCACACACCTGTAATCCCAGTGCTGGGGAGGCTGAAAGCAGGAGGATCACCACTAGTCTGAGCTGCACAGTGAGATCCTGTAACAACCAAATACATTAAAAGAAACAATTAGGGCCAGCCAGATAGTTCAGTGGCCTGAAGTGCCTGCTTAGGCAGAGCACAGGGACTGGGGTCCAAACTCTGGCACTGCATGTCACACATGCCTGCCCCTGGGGCATGCTGAGACTGAGATTGAGACTGGCATGGTGGCACATGCCTGTAATCCCAGCTCTTGGGAGGCTGAAAGCAGGAGGATCACTCTGAGTGCGAGCTGCTAGTGAGACCCTGTAGACGCTGTTATTAAAAAAAAAAAAAACAGGGCCAGGGAGATGGCTCAGTGGACTAAGGGCTTCCACGGCCTGAGTTCAATCCCTGGTTCTGCCAAAAAAAAAAAAAAAAAGAAGAAGCAAAACAAAAAACCATTGTCTTTCCCCTACTGGAATGTGTTAGAAAATTCTAGGGCTTGAAGTAGCTCAGTGCAGCTCAGATATATGAGAAATAAGATTGAGTCACTTAAAAGGACACTATATTTCCATTCCAAAACCAAGAGTTCCTGGTAAATCAAAATTAGGTATGTATGTATGTATGTATGTATGTATGTATTTAATTGTGTAGTGCTAAGGCTCAAATTCAAGGCTTCATTTCTCTTAGGTAAATGCAATGCCACTACATCCCAAACCATGTACCTTTTTTTTTTTTTTAAGAGAGCATCTCCCTATGTAGTTCACACTGGCCTTGACCTTGCAATACCGCTTCAGCCTCCTGAATACTGGGATTACAGGTGTGACATACCACACCCAACTCAGTTCAGGTAATTTTTTTTTTTTTTTTTTTTTTTTTGTCTTTTTGAGACAGGGTCTCACTATGCAGTTCAGGCTGGCCTTAAGCTCACTTTGTAGCTCAGCCTGGTCTCGAACTCACAATGATCCTCCTGTCTCAGCCTCCCAAGTGCTAGATCAGGTAATTTTTAAACACTCAATGTTGTCTTCCTTATAAATTAATTTAAAAGTGTTTATAAAGTAAAATTTGAATCAGAGACTTGCAGACTTCTGCAATACTTTCTTGAAGCACATTCTGAGAACAGAAGCTAACACCAGACAAAGGCATAATTTATGGTCATCAGCCCCCCAGCAGGTACACACACCTTCCAGTAGGGGGCAGCAAAAATTCACTAAGCAGTTTTTAAAAATCAGGTTTTCAAAATGGCATAATTTTTAAAAAATATTCCAACAGAAGTTACGTGAGGGGCCGGGGAGATGGCCCAGTGGAATAAGCGCTTCCCTGGCAAGCGCGAGGGCCTGAGTTCAATCCTTGGTTTGGCCAAAAAAAAAAAAAAAAAAGTTATGTGTATGAGCAGTACTTAGAACTAGGTTGAGCAGAGGTGAGCTCTATATTATAGAATTATCTGCCTGGTCCTTTGCTAACTATGTACACAGGATCCTGAGTTTAATTGCCAGTCCTGCAAAAAAAAAAAAAAAAAGAAAAAAAAAAGAAAGAAAAGATATTTTGTACATATCTGCCTGAGTCTCATCTATAAAACCAAGATAATAATTACACCTATACCTCAAGGGGTTTGTGTGCAGATTAAAGGTAATGTAAAGTGACAGGACGCTGAGTATCAGTCTTCCCCTAAATTGTGGTGAGAGCTGTATGACAGAAAATTTAACCTCTTGGCCACTGTAAGCATTCGCACCGTGTATTTACACTGCTGCATGATGAAGCTCCACTTCTCTTTTCACGAGTAAGCTCGGCACCCAATGAGGACCAGCTCTCATTTATTTCTCCCTCCTCCAGCCCCTGACAGCTGCCATTCTACTTTGCTTCTTTGGATTTGAATTCCAGGCCATCCTCCTGCCTCAGCCTCCTGAGTGTGGGATTACAGGTGTGTGTGGTCACCATGCCTGGCTCATGTATTTTTTTGGGGGGGTAACTAGTTCATTTTACTTACCACAATGGCCTTAACGTTAATCCATATTGTAGCACTGTTAGAATGTTCTCTTTATGGTGAAAAAAATGTGTAATCATAATTAGCCGGGCATGGTGGTGCAGGCCTGTAATCCCAGCACACGGGAGGCTGAGGCAGGAGGATTGTTGTGAGTTCAAGACCAGCCTGAGCTACAAAGTTTGCTTAAGGCCAGCCTGAACTGCATAGTGAGACCCTGTCTCAAAAAGACAAAATAATAATAATAATAATAATAATAATAATAATAATTAGCCAGCTGGACGCAGTTCAGATGATCTCAATTTTTTTGGGGGAGTGCGGGTATATCCGGGATCAAATCTTGCACTTGCCCGGCAGGTGCTTAACCTCCTGAGCTGTCACCCCAGCACTGACCTCAATTTTGTTGGCAATATCCAAAGCATCTCAATCGGGAGCCAGTCAACTCTACACCTTCTTTGCTGCCTCAGGCCAGATTAGGCCAGCGACTTGGCCACATCAATATCACAGAGCTTCTCCGGCACTGGTTGGCCTTCACATCCACAGCGGTCAAGGGAGGTCATCCTCTGCCTTCTTCCTGGCTGACTCTGTGGCTGGGAAGCTTGATGGTGGCAGAGTGGTCAAGCTTGTTTCTCCTGGGGGAATCTTCCAGATCTTCGTGTGGCCATGGATTCCTTTCAGCACGGCCTTCTTGGCCTTCAAAGCTTTTGCTGTGGCTTCAGTTTTCCGAGGGGCGAGAGCTTTCTTCTCCTCCGTCGGCACCATCCTGACAGATTTCTTTTCAAGACGTAATATTCCATTTTATGTATGCATAGCTGTCTCAGTTACTCTTCTCTTGATACCCAATACTCAAAATGAGGGGAAAAAAAAGATTTATTTATCTCACAGTTACTGGAGGTTTCAAGACACTGGAGGAGACGCTGGGGTGCTACCATGCCTAGCACGACCTTCTCCACATCTCTAAGAGAGGCTGCTGGCCTGTGGAGGGGGAGAGCGCGTGCTGCCGGTTTAATAGTTTGCGCCTCTCTGGCCCCGCCCCCAAGCTCCGCCCTGGTCCTCTGGCCACACCCCTGGAGCTACCTCCGGCTCCTCCAGCCAGGTCTGCCCCATGATTTACGTGAGGCTTTGGGGGACAACTAGACACAAACCATAACAATAGCTGTTCTGTTATAAAATAGGAAATTAAACATGACTTTGAAGCTCCTTTTTTAAAATGTATTTATTACAGGGTCTTACTATGTAGATCAGATTCATAGTGATCCTCCTGTTTTCAGCCTCCCAAGGGCTGGGATTACAGGCGTGCACCCTGGGAGCGAGGCTGGCGCAGCACTTCAGGGATTGAACCCAGCCGGCTGCTCTAGTCCACTGAACTATCTGGCCACCCTGAAACTCCTGTCTCTAGTCATAACAGGATTAACAAAGACTGGATTTATCTTTTCTCTGCATCCACCTAGGAAACTGGTCATAGTATATAAAACAGCTGTCTTTAGACATCAGATAACAAAGTGGGTTGTGATTGCTGGGGGGGGGGGCAACAAAGAGTCAACCCCAGGTTGACTGGAGCCAATTTTCAGGCTGTAGCTGCAGGAGGAGAAGGCGTGTGAAGCCCAGCAGCCTCTCTGACTTAGGATTTGAGATTTAAGGAGGTCATGTTGCCTACAAGTCAACAAGCTGAGTTTTAGAGAATTAGCTACAAAGAGACCCCAAAGTTCACATAGGAGGTCCCTTTAATCATGCATGTGCAGCGTGGAATTTATGAGGCCAGGCAGGTGGAGACAGGAATTCTAAGCTGAGTAATGCGTAGAGCTCACACCGGGTAGAAAGGAGCAGGAACTTCAACTAGTGAACGTCTTCAGTAACAACCAAGTTAGTAACAACTGACACTCAGAGGGAACATGACCTCACAGAAATAATGAGAGTGGTAGTGTTGCAGGCAGCTAAATTAGACAGAAATATTCTAGGCAGTCAGATAGGGCCAGGCCATCAAGGAGACAGCACGGAAGACAAGATAGCTTACCACGTACGAGGGACTGATGCCACTGCTGTGGGCCAGACCTAGAGACCAAAGATCAAACAAGTGCTTAGCTTCTAAAGGTAAGCATCGGGCTTCATCATCACCTTGAGGAAGCCAGGAAGAGTCACTAATCCAACTGCTACCAGCTGCCTACCCGATAACTCTTATTCTTTCTTTTTTTTTTTTTTTTTTTTTTTTTTTTTTTTTTTTTTTTTTTTTTTTT
>PVKA01047178.1:0-14563 GCA_004027165.1 Ctenomys sociabilis | reverse complement strand
CCTTTGTCTGTGTCATCCATGTGGATGAGTATAAATACAAATTTTCATGTCAATATAAGTAAAAGGTTAATAATAACATGCAAACTTTGATATAGTACTTAAAAGATGTAGTGAGAATTGATTAGATTATTTTCAGCATTATTGATTAAAGAGATGTAAGCATAAATTCATTACCCAGTGATTTTCAAACTAAAAAAAAAAATCACAATTGCACAAATAGTTCACTTATCCCTCAAGAATCCTCTCATTGCACCTTTCTAGTTTCATCTTCACATATCTTCACTGCTTTTTTTCTCTTTCATACATTAACCAGTATCTGGAAATTAAATGAGGAGAGATTTATTTGGGCTCATAATTTTGAGACATTTTAGTCTATAGCCAGTTAGCTCAATAGCAGAAAAGTCAAGGCAGCAGGATCTAGTGAAAGAGAGCTAATCATGTCTTGAGGAAAAGAGACAAAGAACAACAGCCGAGGCAGGGAAGTTGGATACACCCATTTCAGTTCATACTCTCAGTGCCATGCCTCTTTGGACCTGACCACACCATCCAACAGCACTCTCCAGTGAACTTACCCACGGAAGAATATACTGATGTGTGTAGTGGCCATATATCCAACCTCCAATTACTTGCTCTGCCTCTGATAACATCAGGCTATTGGGAGAAATCTAGGCAGAAACCATATCTCCCCCAGGTGCCCAAAAGATCCATATATATGTATATTGTAAAATGCATTTTAGGGATGACCAAATGCCTCAGCATACTGAAGCACCTGTAAGCAGTTTCAAGGGTCAGGGGTTCAATCCCCTGGCCTGTTGTGCTGGCCCTAACCCTGTGGCGTGCAACTGAGACCTGGTGTGATGGTGTGCGCCTGTAATACCAGCTCTTGGGAGGCTGTAAACAGGTGGATCACTATGAGTCCATTCTAGTAATGCGACCCTGTACACTCTGCAGACCCTTCCCTAAAATACAAAATAATAATAATAATAATAATAATAATAATAATAATAATAATAATAATATTACTACTATTACTACTACTATTATCATTATTATTATTATACATTTAGTCCTTCTGTAGGAGTTGCCAAACTTTCAGTAGTTTCAGCATTGCTGAAAAATGCAATTTCAAAGTCTCCTCTGAGATTTATGGTAAAATAGTAATGTGAGTTCCAGTAAAAATCAAATAGAAAAAAAAGCACACATTTTTAAATCCCTTCACTGGTTGATAGGCATTTAACTTGCTTCCAAGGTTTAGCTGTTACAAAATGTGCTGCAATAAACATTGGTGTGCATATATTTCTGGGTACTTTATATGATGCTTTAAATTCTTCTGGGAAGATACCCAGAAGGGAAATAGCTGAGTCAAATGACACCTCTAATCCTAGTTTGTAAAGGAACCTTTACATTGATTTCCACAGTATTTTTACCAGTCTACACTCCCAGCAACAGTGGATAAGGCTGCTTTTCTTCCATGTGGCTTTACCAGCATTTATTATTAGTTGTTTTCTTGATAATAGTCATTCTTTCTGAGGTTAGATGAAATATCAGTGTTGTTTTAATTTGCACTTCTCAAAAGACCACTGAGGTTATGTATTATTATATATTTATTTGTCAGTGATATTTCCAAGAAATATGTATTTCACTCAGATTCCCATTTGTGGTTTGAGTCTTTGAATTTGGATGGTCTGATTTTTTTGGTCTCTCTTTATGTTCTGGATATTGGTCCTTTATCTGAAGAACAGCTGGAGTAAATTTTTCCCACTCTGAGTTGTATTTTCATAGATGGGGATTTCTTTTACTGTGTAAGAGCTGTTTAATGAGAAGAGAAGGGAGGTTTTTCCCAAAGTATTTCCCTATATTTATATCTTCCCTAATTCTACCTGTTCTATCATTTAGCAGATTTAGTGTTTCTATTTTAATATTTATGCACTTTGATTTTTAGTTTAGTACATGGTGATAGACATGGGCTTATTTTTAGTCTTTGTATATAGAATGCATTTTGCCAGCATAACTTATAAAAGAGGCTATCTTCATTTCAGTAAATTTTCCAAAGCCTTGGAAGTCTAATTTTAAATATTGAAGCTATATATTCAGGCTTCAATATATAATAGGGAAACTGGTAGTCAGATGTGAGTTCCAAGGTGCCTGGTAGAGTTCACCCATATGCTGTTCTAGTTGTAGCTCTCAACTCTCTCTTGGGTATTTTAGTACCAAAATCTGTCTTAATCATTTTCTTATACCAAGATATAATATCTGACACCCACAAGTTAATTGAAGAGAGGTTAATTAGGGCTCATGAATTAGCCCATAGCCAGCAGGATCTCAGCCAGAAAAGGCATGATAAAAAGATATGACAAAGGCAAATTACATAATAAGCACTAGGTGAAAAGACAAAAGGGAAGAACAGAGGTCAAAATATATCATTCATGATCAACACCCTAGGGCCACCCCAATAATGGTAAGGTCTCATGTTCCAATATTACACATAGCTTAAAACTCACCAATAGATGAATCTACTGGTAAGTGCACTGTCCCCACGTTCCAACTACCTCCAAAGTCTGTGAATACATAAAGCTTCAGGGGGCAATGTAGACACAAATCAAATCATGGGAATTGAAAAAAAGTCTTTTCATTGTCAATGGAATCAAGATATCGATCTTTAATTCTGGACATTGTATATGCACTTACTAAATTTAGTAGGATTTAATTTTTTTCAGTATAGTGGGATTTTCTCCTGACAAATAAATTTCTGGATCCTTTTTACAACTCTTCTTGGCAAAAACTGCTAGCCGAATTTTTTCATTGTATTTTTATCTTTTTTTAAATAGTTTTATGTACAAACAATAATGAGAAAATTTCAAATTCAATTAGTAGGATAGTTTCAAAAATAAGTACATTGTATATTGTTGTCTTAGTGGTTATTCATTGTACAAGATGCAGACATGATATCCTGTCTACAAACACTATTTGAACAAATTTTTCTTCTCATTGAATGAAGAGAAAGTAGCTGTTTATCCATCCTATTTTGAATATGCAGATAGAAAATGGCCATTCATTTGTATCCTTTTTAGTTTAGCTTTGTCAGAGAAGGGTATTCCTTTGTCATTTACATATTGCAGCCATTTGAATTCAGCAAAATATTGTATTATAGTCCCATAGTCCATAAAGTAGTGAGTTATCTGTAGTACTGGCAATGTCAGAAGCTGTAGAAATAAATCTCTCACAGCTCAGCATATTAATATGGCTTTACTTTTTATACACTACTTTTATACTTTTCTGCTGGACAGTTAAGACCAACATAAAGCAAGAACTATAAAAGAGGAAATGTAACTTTTGTATCTGATAAGGTCAGTCAAGTCCCTTCAGGATTTATCCTAGAACCCTTTGTAGATTATTTCTCAGTGTCAACCATTGCTTGACCAATTTGCTTTCTGTGAAAGCCTGAGAGAATCTTTTCTGTACATGTGACTCTCCTTAGGCACACTCTACATTGTGAGTTACTTTCCTCTGGGGCTCCATAATCCCCTTGATCAGAAAACTTGAGGCACAACTGAGTTATATGTTATTACAGTATAGGTTCTCCTATGTCCTGAGTCTCTACTGACCTTGAAAGGCTAGGGCCAAAATGTTGGCTGACCTTGTAGCCTTTTCTTTTCTCTAACTTTTTTTTCTGAAAACTTTAAACCAAAATGTTAACCCTCCAGAAGAGAAGCTTATTATTACCCTACAACATATGCAGTAAGTTTTCACCTCATGATCTGTCTGAATATCAAACATCTTAGGCATAACATGGAACAGGTATTTTCCATCAAGTATTGATATATTAAACTTAAGTCTCTATAGAACATGAAGAAAAAAATTTAAAAAATATTTAAAAAATATATAGAGACACTTGCATATTTTTACACAGATATTTAGAAATGTAACCATATACAGTATTGTAGCAGGATAGTCCTGAGACATTTTTTTTCTTGTGGGTTTTTCATTTATTACACTTTTTATTTTTAAGTAAACATGTACTTGAAAGATAGTATGGCAATAGGTGCTATGCTATGACTAGCAGTACATATTTAGAAGACCAGAATGACTGGCATTCCAAGAATGACCCTCCTGTTACACATTGCTATCTTCAGTGCAGTTGATTAGTTCACAGCATTCAGCATATATAGTTAATCAAGGTAAGAATCCTACCAATTAACTTCTTGTTTCAAAAACCTGCTGAAGTTTTTCAGAATCATTGCCTTACTCATCTGGTGTGTATAATGTATGGCTTTGATTCCCTGTCATGATTCTTAGTATTACTCCTTTCTTTTTTTTCACTGTCTAATCCTCAAGTTCTCACTTTCCTTTTATCTGTGTTATAACTTTCTACTTGTATTTCATTTATGAGTACTTGTACAGGGAGACAATACAATATTTACACATGTGGGTCTGGTTTATTTCACTTATGAGTATGTCTTCAAGTGGCATCCTTGAATATGAAGACTTCTAGTTTATCGCTCTTTATAGCTGACTAATACTCCATTATATAAAAATACCACATCTTTTTCAACCATTCCTCATGTGACGGTCATTGTGGTTGTTTCCCAGATTTAACCATCACAAACTGTACTGCTATAAACATACATACACATATATCACTATGATATCACATTTTCAAGTTCCTCTGGGAAAATTACCAGTAGGGGGATAGCTGGCTTGAGTGGGATTTCCAGTCCTATTTTCATAAGGAGTTTCCACACTGATTTCCATAATATTTGCACCGGTCTACATTCCCATCAGCTGTGGAGAAGGGTTCCGTTTTGCCCAAAGCCTCTCCAATACTTGCTGTTAGTTTATTTGTTTATGATACCTATTCTTTCTGCTGTGAGATGGCATCTCAGTGTTGTTTTAATTTGCATTTCATAGATGGCTAGTGATGTAGAGCATTTTTTTCAAATATTTATTCTCTTCTTTAATTGCATCCTCTGAGAAGTGTGCATTCATCTCAAATACCCCTTTCTGGACTGGGTCTTTAAAGTTTGGGGACCTACTGTTTTTTAGTCCTTTATAAATTCTAGAGAACAGACCTTTGTATGAGTGCTTATTTGGCAAAATTTTGTCCAAATTTGTGGGCTGTCTTTTCAATTTGTTGGTAATTTCTTTTGACATGCAAAAATTTCTCAATAAGAGGAAGTCCCAGTTGTTAATTCTTTCTACTATAAAATTTGATTTTTGTTCATGAACTGCATGCCTAACCCTATGTCTTCAAGAGTTTCTTCGGGCTAGGGAGACGGCTCAGTGGAATAAGTGCTTCCCTGGAAAGTGTAAGGGCCTCGCTCCAATTCCGGGTTCCACCATAAAAAAAATAAAATAAAATAAAAAAGAATTCGTCCTGCTTTCTCTTCCAAGAGATTTAGTGTTTCTGTTTTAATGTTTATATCTGTAATCCATTTGACTTTAGCTTAGTAAATGGTGATAGACCTGGGTCAAGTTTTAGTTTTCAGCATATAAATAGCCGGTTTTTCCAGCACCACTTGTTAAAGAGGCTTTCTTTCTTCCAGTGAGCATGTTTGGTGCCTTTGTTGAAGATCAGATGGCTGAGATTGTTCATAGAGGCTTCTGCATCTTCTGAACTAATGTAATGATCCTCAGGTCTAATTTTTTGAGTACCATGCTGATTTTATCATAGGGGCATTGTAATATAATTTCAAGTTGGGATTTGTAATGCCTCCTGCCTTGTCTTTGTTGACCAGGATTGCCTTTGTTATTCTAGATCTTTTCTAATTCGAAATAAATTTTAGGAATGACTTCTCTCCGTCTGGGAGGGATGTTGATAGGGATTGCATTAAATCTTTACAGCAATTTTGGAGTATGGCCGTCTTTACAATAGTGGTTCTTCCTATCCAGGAGCAGGGAATATCATTCCGTTTTCTGAAATCTTCTATGATCTCTCTTTTTTAGAGTACTATAATTTTTCTTGAAAAAGATATTTGACTTCTTTAGTTAGATTAATTCCAAGATATTTCATTTTCTACAGTGTTATTGTAAAAGGTATTGTTTCTCTAATTTCCCTCTCTGTGGAAGAATGCTATTGACTTTTGGGTTTTGATTTTGTATCTTGCTATGCTCCTGAATTTGTGTATCAGTAGTAGTAGCTGCTTGGTAGAGTTTTTTGGGTCTTCCAAGTAAAGTGTCATGTCATCTCTAAATAATGATAATCTAACTTCTTCTTTACCTGTTCTTATTCCCTTTATTTCTCCCTCTTTTCTAATGGCTGTTGCTAATGATTACAAAACTATATTGAATAGGAGGGATTGTAGAGGACAGCCTGGTCTTGTACTAGATTTGAGAGTAAAGGATCTCAGTTTTCCCCATTTGGGAATTATAATAACCATTGGTTGTCGTAGATTTCTCTTATCAAATTGAATTCGAGTCCATCTATTCCAATTTTCTTTAGGACTTTGAACATGAATGAGTGTTGGACTTGGTCAAAAGCCTTTTCTGTATCAATTGAGATGATAATGTGATTTTTAGTGTTTCTCTCTATTTATCCAGTATAGATTTTTCAATATTGAGCCATCCTTGAATCCCTGGGATAAATTCTACCTGGTCATAGTGTAAGATCTTCTTGATGATTTGCTGTATGATATTTGCTAGGATTTTAACATCTATGTTCATGAGGGAGATTGCCCTATAGTTGTCTTTTTTAGTTGCTTCTTTCCCCAGTTTTGGAATCAGTATAATACTTGCTTCCAAAAATGATTTTTGAGGGATTGCTTCCATTTTCAATTTCACTGAAGAGTTTGAGGAGTATTTGATTATATCTTCTGTGACTTTCTTGTAGAATTCAGTTGTGAAACCATCAGGACCTGAGCTGCTTTCATCACATCCCACAAATTCTGATACATTGTGCTTGAAATTTCACTGAATTGTAGATACTGTTGAATTTCTTGTTTAATTTCATTTGTGACCAATTTGTTGCTGAGTAGTGTGTTGTTTAGTTTCCATGTGTTTTTGATTTTTTTTTTCTTTTTCTTGTCTTATTTATTGTTTCATTGCAAACTGTGGTAGGTTAATGTGCATGAGATAATTTCTGTTTCGTTGAATATATTTAAGCATGGCCTATGGACCTGTAAGTGGTCTATTTTATAAAATGACCCATGTGTAGCTGAAAATAATATATATTCAGCTGTCATTGGGTAGAACACTCTGTATATGTCCACTAAGTCAATTTTTTCCAAGCTCTGGTTCAGTTCTGCTACATCTTTGCTAATTTTTTGTCTGCTTTACCTATCTTTTTGGGATAAAGGGATGTTAATGTCTCCTGTTAAGATTGTGGTATTGGATATTAGACTTTTCATGTACATTAAGATACAGTTGGGTTATCTCCATGTTTGGTGCATAAACATTTATGAGTTTTACCTCTTCTTTCATTTTCCCCTATAATAAACTACTTGATTTCATTTTATCTTTCTTGGTTTAAAGTCGAGACTGTCTGAGAACAGGATTGCTATTCCTGCTTTTTTCTGAGGTGCTGAAGCATGTAGTATTGTTTTTCATCCTTTGACTTTGAGCCTATGAATTTCTTTATGGGTTAAGTGTGTTTTTGTTCCAGCATATTTTTGGATTTTGTTTCCTAATCCACTGTGCCAGTCTATTTCTCTTAATTGGTGAATTGAGACCATTTACATTGATGGTTGTAAATTGAGATGTATTGATTTACCATAGACATGTATTTATCTGCTGTTTTTGACTTTTCTTTCTTGTCTGTTTAATTGTTTTCCCTACTTAGTGGGTTCTTTCCGTTCTTGCTTGTGGAGTTCTGATCATTTTGGTCCTTCTCTGTAGCAACTTTCAGTAGTCTGTGTAGGTTTGGCTTTGTTGTCATGAAATTCTTTAGTTGTTCTTTGTCATGAAAATATTTCACTTCTCCATCAAACTTGAAAGAGAATTTTGCAGGGTTTAGTAGTCTGGGCTGCAATTTGTTTTCATATAGGACTTGAAGTAGTCTGCTCCATGCTCTTCTTGCCTTCATGTTTTGTGAAGAGAGGATGGTTGTTATTCTGATGGATTTTCTGTCAAATGTGTTCTGTTTGTTTTGTCTAGTGGCTTTCAGTATATTGTCTTATGCTGGTTTTCTGGGAACTTGATTGTTATATGTCTTGGTGTATTTTTAATTGGGTTGCAGTTATTTGGAGTTCTGTATACTCCAGTTACCAGAGTGTCAGATTGTTTCCTCATATTTGGGAAGTTTTCTGCTATTACTTCTGAACATATTCTTTTTATAACATTCGTATTGACTTTTTTTCCTTGATGCCTTTTAGTTTCATGTTGTTCTTTGTATCATCTTGCAGGTGATGAATTATTTTTTCCTGCATTATAGTTGTTTTTAAGAGATCTTTTCTTACATTTTCACTAGCTGTGACATCGTTTTCAAGATCTGAAACTCTATCTTCACTTTCACTCAAACGCTTTTGCAAGCTTGTGATTGAAATTTTAAGTTCCTCTATACCTCTTTGACTCTACCTCATGTAATCTATGTCTTTCCTTTTTGCTCATTCAAGGTCTCTGCCACTCTTCTAATCTCTATTTTTTTTAAATCAATGTCCTCTTGAGAAGCAGTTATTAATTATTTTACTGCTGAGATTATTTCTGATCTGATTTCTTCTATATGTTTCTCCATTTGATTCTTTACTTAAGGTGATATTAATTCAGAGATTTCACTTTATATTTCAGAGATCAATTCTGATCTGAGTTCCTCTATACCTTTCTGCTGTTGTCTGTACTTCAGACGGTGTTAATTCAGACATTTCAGCTGCACTTGTATCCTTTGCACTTGTATGTGGGCATGGGGGCTGAGACTGCATTTTACTCTTTCTCTTTGTCATTTGTATAGCATTGTCCTCTGCCCTTTTGTGTAGAGCTTTTGTGTCATTATAACCTTAGTACCTACTAAAATTCAGTTGCATATCTACTAAGCTTGAGTTCATCCAGTTTGTGCCTGGCTTGCGTTTAGCTACTGTGCTTAGCTCCTCACTGCTGTAGCCCTTGGAAGTGAACCTTTTGTGCCCCTCTGTCAACATATTCTGCCCTGGATTAGCTACGTGGTTTTTGCCACTAGTCTCTCTGTAGGGGCTTCAGCTGCAGAATTTCATGCCAAGCTTGTATTCCAGGCCTAGGCTGGGTCTACAGGGGTGCAGGGAGTGCAGGAGAGCCCCCACACTCACAGGGCCTGGGCTTGGTCGGGTATGGAGGGATCTTGAGAGCGCAGTGGAAGTTCTCACTCACAAAGCAGGCTTGCGCTGACTCTGGAGGGGTGGAAGGCCCAGAGAGCACAGGAAAAGAAAGGTCTTACCCTCACAGCTGGCATGGACTTGGTCTGGAGAAGTTCAGCGAGTGCAGAGGAGGGCAGCAGCTCTCCCACTGGCTAGCAGGATTAGTATAATTTTATTGCCAGGGATAGTAGAA
This sequence comes from Ctenomys sociabilis, assembly GCA_004027165.1. Lineage (NCBI taxonomy): Eukaryota > Metazoa > Chordata > Mammalia > Rodentia > Ctenomyidae > Ctenomys > Ctenomys sociabilis. The sequence continues at coordinate 5,113 of PVKA01047178.1, read as the reverse complement.
TTTTTGTTAAGAAAGAAAACTTAAATTTTTATAACACTGTATATTTCCATTTATAAAATACATGTATCACTTCTTTTTATTATTTTATTCTTATGTAACTTTATTTTGTCACTAAAGATTTGTTTATCTTCTATTAAATTTATTTTTAATAATGTCATTAAATGATGTTAAAATAATGTTTTGCCCTTGAGCAGTAATGCTTACCTACCCATTTTTTACTTTAAGAGAATGAGTAGTTGGAAGAAGAGTGATATAAAGAGAAATAAATAGACTTAAGAGGCTGTGTACCTGTATTAACTCCCCATTTTGAATGTCATCTTTATGTACTAGAATCACATATCTATAAAAAAGTTAAAAATGAGTTTAGAAGGAATTTGAGAAAGTTGAGTACCAAAAAAGCTACAATGGCATTTGGTATATCCTCTAAATATTATAGTACTAATTATCCAAGTTTGGATCACTATGAGACATTTTCCATTTTTACTCAAAATTTAGAGGATATTGGAAGAAACAAGGTGTGTCAATAATAAATGGTGGAAATGGTTATTTGAAGAAAGAAAGATTTATTTTGGATCACTATTGTTTTGTAATAATTGTGCATGGTCAACTACTCCCATTGCCTTTAGGCCAGTTTCAGGGCAATTCATCCTGTGGAAGGACGAGGCAGAGAAGACCGTTTGACATGGCTGCTAGGAAGCAGAGAGAGAATGAGAACTAGAGAGGAAGGGGTGAACAACCAGATATAATTCCCAAAGTTATATTCGGATTATCCATTCCTTTCCCCAGAGTCCCAGCTCTCATGTTTCCAATTCTTCCAAATCACTTTACTAAAATATTTTATCAGAAATAGATAAATTAGGGCTGGTGAGATAGCTCAGTGGACTAAGTGCCTGCTTTAGAAAGCACAGGGACAGGGCTGGGAGATGGCTCAGGGGGATAAGCACTTCCCTGGCAAGCGCAAAGGCCTGAGTTCAATCCCCAGTTCCGCCAAAAAAAAAAAAAAAAAGAAAGCACAGGGACAAGGGTTTGATCACAGGGCACACATGCACGCCAATCCCAGTCCTCAGTGTGCAGAGACAGGGACTGGGTCTGGGCGTGGTGGCACACAACTGGAATCCAAATGCAGCAGAGGCTGAAACAGAAGGATTATTGTGAATTGGAGTTGTGTAGCAAGATCCTGTACCAAATACACAATTGAAAAAAAAAAAAGATAAATTCACAGATGAAGTTAGAACCTTCACGCCCCCAAGACCCTCTGAAAACCCCACCTATAATTCCATGAGAATTACTAATGTATTTAGAATAGAATGAAATGAGACTGGAGCCTTCTTTGAAAAGGAAAACAACAGAAAATAAATTAAAGCATGTATATTGATCTAGGAATGAGAATTGATTTCATACCATGTGCTATTTTAGATACAGGCAAACAATATATGTGATTGTCAAAGTATGAATAATTATTGAAATTACATGAATGGAGAGATTTAATTGTACTAATCTCTCTTTTATACATTTGAAAATCTCCCTGCTTCTCTATGTATTTAAAACATTTTACAATAAAATGGAAATAAATTTAGCAGCATCTGTATACAAAGTATTTTATAGGCGTTTTCAACTTCCTATTGCATGCAAAGAATAGAATTAAGTATGATAAACTATGCACACGTATAGATTTTTAAAGATTTAATATTAAAATGCAAAACTTTAATGTGAAAAACAGGTGAAGTGCACAATCACATATTTGATGAGGAAAAAAATTATACTGATGGAAATATATCATAGTTTATGCAGAAAAATGAAAGAAATGTAGGAGAAACATTGTTTGCAATCACAAGTCTTCCTACACTACTGCCAATATTGTTGGTTTTCCCACACCATTGACCACAATTGAAGCAGTCATGAATTTTCTAGCATTGGCATGGAGAGAGAAGTCATTCAGTGTCTTGGTTTGACATGTTGGCACTGTAGTGTTGAAATTTGTCAGTCTTTCAAAATACAATGTAAACAATGACATTTGTTTTGACAGTGATTATAATAGAATAAATATTAGCATAAGCATAAAAGTTCATTAAAGCCATTATTCTTAGGTACACAATAGAATAAATATCATTAAAGTAATTTGGCCATTTTATAGACCAAATCTGATTATTTTTCAAGGTATGTTCAGCAAAAGGGATTTGCAGATTGCATGCATATAATGCAATATACATAGTTGCCTTTGTAATTACATTTTTAGATATTCCGAACACTATACCACAGTATATGACAACTTTATTCTGTGGCTTGGGAGATTAAAGTCAAAAATAATTTAATAAAATATTAAGAATAATTATTCTTCCATTTTATTTGAGATAAAGATTATTACTTAAACTCACTTTTCCTGAAAAAAGGATAATATATTGTAGCAAAAGTGTTTAAATTCATTAAATGCAAATATCTATAAAATTGTCATTAATTATTACTTGAAGGCTGATATTAAGATTCTTGAAGTGTTATTTTATCAGAATATTAAGCCATAAAATTCAGAAAAAATACTTTATTGGCATTCCCATGAATAAATCCAGGTAAACAAAGTATAGTAATATTTCTACACAAACATAAAAACTATATGAAATACTTTCATTTACTTTGTATTTGTCAAAAAATCATCTCAAAGGCATACAAACAGGATTAAAACTGACTCAGTATTCAGCTACTACAGATATAGCCATAGACCTGTCATTCCAAGAATATCAAAATATCTAAAAGAGTTTGCTTTGACTACATGTAGAAAATTAGATTTCATGAGATTCAGTAAGATTTAAATGTGAAAAGATCACGTGTAAAAAGTTATCTGTAGAGAAGAATGCCACTGTCCAAGGCAAGGATTTCACTGATGTTGAGTGAAAAAATACTTGGTCCATCCATCACTATCATTACTTAAGTGCAGTGTAGCATCTCCATTTTTTTGCACATGGACAGATATGATTATAGAATTACTTGTTATCTTGACAAAATATTACATCACTACATGCAGCCATTAAAATATTTCTTACGTTCATGTTTTATAAGTGGCTTCTGATATGAATAATAGCAATAATAGAAACTTAAACACATGTTGTTCATTTTTAACTCAAACAATACCACAAAATCCTTGCACAGAACTCAGTCTGTCCATTCTTAATGAATGAAGAGATCCACTGCAAAACTAGAAAGATTGAATCCTACCAGCTTAAATGTTAGTGTTTTTTCATTGTATAAAATAGAACACTATATGGAACAATATCTCAGTATCTGCCAGAGGGCTGTATTCACTCAAGCAACTATCACTGTGTCCCTCTGTCCACCAAAATGCATTACTATTTCTACCTAGTGTTATAGCCTATGGGTCTGTGGGACACCCCCATCAGCCAAAGGCCCCTCCATCCATACACCGCAGCTAATGACAACCTTCAAAGCTGGGGACTGGCCTTGCTCAGGCAGCCAGATAGAGAAATCATGCAGATCCTTGGGCTCTGTGCTGGGGAGGAGTGGAGGTGTTTCAAGCAGTCAGTCAGACTTAATGCCAGCACTTTCAAAGTCATTGTCATCTGATATCTACCTGTGCCCAGCCTAACTTCTCTGCACGAAAAGTGGAACCAACATGTCCTTGTGGGCCTAAGCTCAGTACTTATTGAAGATATCAATGCATCTACACTTAACCTGCACCTTCTCTGTGACTCACTTATGGCCATCTCTCCACCAGTCACTGTGGAAGGGTGGCCTCGCAAATTATGAAATATGCTTTTCGTTGCCTTCTTATTCCCTGAGTAGCTCAGTCTCAAGCAATAAACCCCTTTCCAAATGGCTCCTAATTAATCACCATCGAATGTGACAGGTGCTTCCATGTAGTTTTCCTCTACTGTAGCTTGCACAACAGGAGTCACTTACCTATGCTGTGGACATCGTTTACAATAACTGGAGACAGTGATGTGGCTGGACTGGTCTATTGTTTTTCTCTGGGCTACCCTCTCAGAACTCACCTTGTGTTTGTGGGTCCTCCTCTCTAGAAACTGGGTACAGCCTTCTAGCCTGCTGCCTTCTTTTGCCTGCATTGTCTTCAGTTTCTCCATTTTCCCTGTGATTTCTAGTTTTCTTGTCAGCTCTTCATTCATTGTTATTTCCTCTTTGCCAAGGTGTTGTGAATCCAAGGTTCTAGAGAAGCTTTAATGTGCTATCAGATTTTACACCTCCATCTTCCTCTTTTGTATTCTTTGAATGAGACTTATTTAGTATTTTGAAACAAGTCATGCCTAAACATAGCAAAATTGGCTATTTTGGTGGCTAAAGAGACTATTTATAAGCAAAGAAATCTTTAAAGCTTACAACAATGGAACATGTCCATGGAAGGATTAAATTATATATTACAATGGCAAAGACATTGGCTTTAAATAGAAACTGACTTACGTTATTTTCAATTTAAAATAGTAGGTCAGAGGGGCTAGGGAAATAGCTTGGCAGTCTACACACTAGCCAGGCAAGCACAAGAACCCAGAATTCAATGCCCTGTACCAAATGCTGTGTGGGATCCCCTCGAGGGGCCTGCAGAGCCTTCCACCAAGACCAGGCATAGTTGAGCATGCCTGTAATCCCATAAGGCTGGAAACAGGAGAATCACTACGAGTCTTCACTGCATAGTGAGACCCTGCACCAAATAAATAAATTAATTATAAATAAATGAAAGGCAATAGCATAAATATCTGCTTAGGAAAACCAGACCAGTTTTATCTAGGTACCCTTCAGCATAGCCAAGGATTCCTAAGGCAGATGTAATTATGTATTCATATATAAAATGTATATAAATGTGCATGAGTTGGTATTATTAATTTAAAATGCATATTTGAAATCTAATATTAATATATATATATATGAATTATAAATATATTTCTAATAACTAAAGTTTTAAATCAATGTACATTTGTTATCCTACAGCAGCAAAATAGAACCAAATTTCAAAGTCCTAAGTCCACATAAGTTAATTTTTTGTGATTTTTATGTTACCTGTGCTTGTGGCTCAGCTCTGTCCCCTTGTATGTTACCACAGGATCATATCACATGATTCTAGATATCAGATATCGAATACCTCTATCTGTCC
>PVKA01047176.1:0-14481 GCA_004027165.1 Ctenomys sociabilis | reverse complement strand
GGATAGCCGGCTTGAATGGGATTTCTAGTCCTACTCTTTTGAGGAGTCTCCACACTGACCTCCACAATGGTTGTACCAGTCTACATTCCCACCAGCAGTGGAGAAGTGTTCCCTTTTCCCCACAACCTCTCCAACATTTGTTGTTGGTTGATTTCCTTATGATAGCCATTCTTTCTGGAGTGAGATGATATCTCAGTGTCATTTTTATTTGCATTTCACAAATGGCTAGTGATGTGGAGCATTTTTTCATATATTTATTCGTCTCTTTAATTTTATCCTCTGAGAAGTGTGTATTCATCTCAGATGCCCATTTCTGAATTGGGTCTTTAAATTTGAGGGCCCTGTTATATCTTAGTTCTTTATAAATTCTAGACAGTAGACCACTGTCTGATTGCTTATTAGTTAGGATTTTTTCAAAGTTTGTGGGTTGTCTTTTCACTCTGTTGACAATTTCTTTTGACATGCAGAAGCTCCTTAAGAAGAGTTGATCCCATTTGTTGATTCTTTCAAGAGCATCCCGTGTGAATATATGTTTGTTCATGAACTTTTTATTTACCCCTATGTCTTCAAGAGTTCCTCCTACTTTCTCTTCCAGGAGATGGAGTGTTTCTGTTTTAACATGTAAATCTTTCAACCATTTTGACTTTAACTTAGTGCATGGTGATAGAGCTGGGTCAAGTTTTAGTTTTCGGCATGTAGAAAGCCATGTTTTCCAGCACCATTTGTTAAAGAGGCTATCTTTCTCCCACTGAGCTTGTGTAGCCCCTTTGTCGAAGATAAGATGGCTGAGTGTTTTTGTAGATGCCTCTTCATCTTCTAATCTATTCCACTGATCCTTAGGGCTTCTTTAGAAATGCTTAGTAATTCTTTCTTTACAGTTATCACTTTTTTTTTAACCTGGCAGATTATTTCTGATCTTATTTCCCCTATATCCTTCTTCAGTTGTTTCTTTAGTTCAGCTGCTATTATTTCAGAGATTTCAGGTGTATGGCTTCCAACTTTTTCTATGGGAGTGTCTCATGAATTTATTCTGGGTTGGCTCAGAGCCTGAGATTTCATTTTGCTTCTTTGTTTTGTCATTTCCTATTTGAGATAGAAGTCTTTGTTTTAATTTATGTGCTACATTTTTTTTTTTTTTTTGAGACAAGGTCTCACTATGCAGTTCAGACTGGACTTAAGCTCACTTTGTAGCTCAGGCTGGTCTTGAACTCACAACAATCCTCCTGCCTCAGCCTCCCAAGTGCTGGGATTACAGGCCTGCGCCACCACGCCCGGCTCTTTGTGCTACATTTTAGTTAAAGTTTGATTATAGGTAGCTGCATCACTGGAGTCAGAACCTGTCTGTAGAGTCTGTTTTTAGATATCTCTTCTGTGTAAGATATACTTCTTTCATTGTGTCTCCAGATTTTACCTTCTCCATTGAGAGTGTGATATTAACTTCCACTTGGCACTGTCCTCAGTCGTTCAATGTAGGTCTTCGATGAGTTTGTTACCCAAGTGTCTCCTGATATTACAACACAAGAGAGAACATGTGGTTAAAATAATTACACCCTATTTACAGTAGTATAATCAGAAATAATAATAACAGCATGTGAAATTTAGAAAATAACAAACTTTGGTTATTAATGCCTTTCCATTTTAGACCACAGGCACAAACACTAGAGCTATATAACAAAGGAGATAGTAAATTTGAAATTTGTATTTAAACTGGTTCTTCTGAGTTCTATCTAGGCACCTCCTCTTCATGTACCTGAGTCTTCCAGGCAGACTAGTTCATTGAAGTTCCTGCTGCTGCTTCTGCGTCACGAAGATTGTCCCCTTAGTCCTTGCCTCAGTATGGGTCCTGTTCAGCCTAGCAGTGTACCTCGGATCACTGGGCCCAGATGCAGGCCTCTATCCCTTTTCCCTGGATTATGGCACTGAACTCTTCACAGCAGGTCATGCACTGTGTTCCCGAGCAACAGATTCCACCCACCGAGTTCACAACAAGCCCCTCAGCACCAAATTCCACTTGCCAGTTCGCACATGGAGCACTTCAGTGCTGAATTCTGCTCTCCGGGTGCTCTCAGTTGTTCTGTAGAGGTGAAGTGATGGGGTACTGTAACAGTGGTATCACCTCCATGCATCCCATCTGCATGCAGTAGCAATGCAAATAAGATTCCAGCATGTTTTGATCTTCCAGCACAAGCACATTCTTCCCTAAGGTCGTTTCATTGTGGATTTCTACATCTGCATCTGAGGTGGCTTTGTTAAGAACATAAAAGTGACGTTCAGGATTCTAGCTAACAAGAACCACAATCAGGTGTAGTCACGTGTTGCCTGATGCCATCCACTCTTTCACTTTTGGTCCCACCTCCTGCTTGATATGCTGAGCAAGTTTCCTTGCAACAATGACAATGGCTTCATTTCAAATTGTGGCGAGATGCAAAGGGCAATGGCAAAGGTGGCAGCTGTGCATTGGCCTGAGCAGCAAGGGTCCATACAGAGCAGGCAGAAAGTGGCAGCCCTCGTCATTCACACAGGTGCTCCTGCCCTGTTGCAATGTGTTCTTATTGAGCTGAAGTGTTGGTGAGTTCTTGAAAAGATATATTTTAGCCTACAGCTGGACTCTTGTTCATTAAATTACAAAGGTAAGAATTTAATATATATCTTGAGTCTGTTCGGGAAAGCAATACATTAGAGTCACTCTAAGCATCAAGTCTATTTCCCAGTAGCAGCTTTCTAGTTGCTTATAATTTTCTTGAGGATTGCCAGCGACACTTAGGACTTGGAGTCACAGTTGTTTAAAAGTCACTCATACCTACAAAGTTCCCTGCTTGGTGTACAGGTCGTTATAGCCACTACAACCATGAAAACATTTAGAGGTGCAGGGATTCTCTCAATGGATGCAATGTGCATTGTCTTTATAATATTTACTTTTAGTAAGAAAGGGAGGGAAAAGAGAAATGTTCATGAAAATCAACATAAAAGACTTAAGCTATGAGGGTTTCCATCAGAAAATTGGAATTTTACCAAGTTTCTCTTTATTATTATTTCCTCAGGTGGTAGGAATGTAAGAGAATTTTATGTAGTAAGTACTTCAATTACATATTGATTGAATGAATTGCTATTCTTTTTTAAGAACTTTATTTGAAACTATTCTGATTTGAAACTATTGTGATTTGAAAGTATTCTGATAAGGATGTAGAAAGCTGTGCTTTGCATTTCTTCAAAGAAACTGTTTTTTAGAACAATTAATAATTTCAGAGTGCATCATTCCTTTCATAACTAAAGGATCATTAATTGCTTTGTGGGGCCAGTCATATTGCTCAGCAGACTAAAGCTCCTGGTTCAGTCCCTGGCATTTGCTGGCCCTACCCATAAGGGCACTGAGATGGCAACTGAGACTGAGCATAGTAGTGAGCACCTGTAATCTCAGCTCTTGAGAACAAGAGAATCACAACAAGTCTCATCTATGTAGTGAGACCGTGTATACCCTGTAGAACCTGTCACAAATTCAAAACTAAAAAAGAATTGGTTTGTACTCATATGATTGTTATTGTATATGACAAAATAGAGTGTATTATTTAAAATACAAACGTAATTGAGAAGTTATGTGATTAACGTGATGTTAAAGGTGACACAGAGATGTGCATGAGTTTTGTCTTGTAAATATCTACATTATGAGTCTATAACAATGAAAAAATCATACAACATGATGATAAATCATAATTATGTTTCCTATTTCTGTGTCTTATTTTGCAGTACTTGGGGATGAACTGAAGATGTTTGGGCTCTGTTACATTCTCAGCCCTTTTTATTTTTTTCTTTTCAGACATATTCCTACAAAGTCATTAAATTACCCAGCCTGGGCTTCAACTTGCAGTCTTCCTGCCTCAGTTTCCAAAAAAGTTAGGATTGGAAGATAACACTGCCAAATCTGGTTGATTACAAAAATCTTTTTAGGAAGAATGCTTCTATAAAAACACGAATCAACATGGTATATTCTTCGAGGGAAACAGTAAAGTTAAGACAAAAAGAAATACATATATGTATATTTTTAATGCATATTTTAAATTGCCTCTGAGAGACCCCGGACAAGCCGTGGCTTGCAAGTGTGTAGAAGAGCTTCCCCAGAACCCTGTGCCTCTTGGACAACTTCAGACCCAGCCGAGGCCTGGCATACAGGCCTGGGGTAAAACTCTGTAGCTGAAGTCCCTGTAGAAAGACTTGGGGCCAGAACCACCTACCTAATCCAGGAGCAGAACATCTTGCCAGAGGGGCACAACAGGTTTACTTCCAAGGGCTGCAGCAGGAAGGAACTGAGCACAGTAGATAGATCCAAGCTATGCACAACTGGATGAATTCAAACTTTGTAGATATGCACCCAAATTGCAGTAGGTGCTAAGGTTATAAATGCACCAAAAATCTACAGGACTGGTCAGAGGAGAGTGTTACACAAAATGATAAGAAAAGGAACAAAATACAATCTCAGGACCCTAGCCTACACAGAACAAGCACTGAGGACACCAGCACAGAAGAAATTGGGAATCACACAGTAGAAATATTTGAATCAATAGTGTCTGAAGTAAAGAGGATTGCAGATCAGAAATAATTTCTGAGTCCTGGGAGATGACTCAATGGAATAAGCTCTTCCCTGACCTGGCAAGCACAAGGGAGTGAGCTCAATCCCCAGTTACACTAAAAATAAACAAAAAAAACCCTCTGAAATAAAAAAAAAATTCTGTTAATTAGTAGCATCTGATGTAAAGAATCAAATGTAGAAATATATAGAGGAAATCAGATCAGAAATAATCTCATTTCACTAATTAAAAGAAATAGACTGGCACAGTAGATTAGAAAACAAAATCCAACACCATGCTATATACAAGAAGCACACTTAACTCATAAAAAAGTCATAGGCTGAAAGTAAAAGGATGCAAAACAATGCAACAAGTCTCAGCACCTCAATATAAAGCAGGGCTTTCAATCTTTTTTCTCAGGCAGTCTCAACTTAAAACCAAGAATAATCAGACAAAATAAAAAAGGTCACTGTATTCTGGATAGAGGAAATATTCAAGAGGAAACACTCATAAATATGTACACATTGAACACGGGAGCACACAACCACATAAGACTTATCTTAATGGACATGAAAAAATATGGTGTCCAATACCAGAAACTTAAGAGGAGACCTTAACACCCTCTTATCCCAAAAAGATAAGTCAACCAGACAAAAAATTAGCAAAGAAGTAGGAGAACTGAATCAGAGCTTGAAACAAATGGACTTAGTGGACATGTAGACAGTGTTCCACGCAACAACAGCTGAATACACATTTTTTTCACCAGCACGTGGGTCATTTTCTAAAATAGACCATGTACCAGTATATAGGTCATGCTATATGTAGGAAAATAGAAATTATCGGATGCATATTACCTGACCACAATGCAATGAAACTGGAAATAAATGACAAAAGAAACAAGAAAACCCCCATAAATACATGACAATTAAACAACAACCTACCCAGCAATCAATGGGTCACAGATGAAATTAAACAAAAAATTTAACAATGAAAAGTCAAGCAAACTTATCAAAATTTATGCGATGCAACAAAGTTCTTAGAGGGAAATTTATAGCTGTGAACTCACACATTAGGGATACAGAATGGAACAAGTAAACATCCTAATGCTATACCTCTAACATCTAGAAAAGATATAGCAAACCAAAAGAAAGCTCAAAGATGGGAAGAAATCATAAGATTAGAGCAGAAATTAATTCAATCAAGAAAAAGAAAATGGTTTAAAGAATTAACGAATCAAGAAGCTGGTTCTTGAAAGATTAAATAAAATTGATAAGGCCTTTTCTAACCTCATCAAAAAGAAGGAAGAAAAATTCAAATACAAGAAATAAGCAACGAAAAAGGTGTAATACCACAGACTCAGTGGGAATTCAGAAGATTATCAATAGCTACTTCAAAACCATCACTTTCACAGAATAGAAGACACAGGTAAAATGGACAGATTCCTAGAAAGGTCCAAATTACCAGAATTGAATCAAGAAGATATAACAACTCTCAATAACACAATAACACTCAATGAAATAAAAGATGTAATAAAAAGCGTACCGACAAAGAAAAGTCCAAGTCCTGCTGGATTCACAGCTGAATTCTATAAGAAATTTACAGAACATATAATCCTTATACTCCTCAAACTCTTCAATGAAATTGAAAAGGAAGCAATCCTCCCAAAATCATTCCTGGAGGCAAGTGTTATTCTGATACTGAAACCAGGCAAAGACACAAGTAAAAAAGAGAACTATAGGCCAATGTCCATCATGAACATATATGCAAAAATCCTCTATAAAATCCAGCAAATACAATACAGCAAATCATCAAGAAGATCATGCACCATGACCAGGTAGGATTCATCCCAGGGGTGCAAGGGTGTTTCAATATTTGAAAATCTATAAATGTCATACACTATATCAATAGAACAAAATCTAAAAACAATATGATCATCTCAACTGATGCAGAAAAAGCTTTTGAGAGAGTCCAACACTCATTCACATTCAAAGTCCATCTATTCCATGAAAAGTGGAACAGATGGCCTTTACATCAATCTGAGAAAGCCATCTATGACAACTCAATGGCTAAAATATTTCAAAATGGGGAAAAAGTGAAATATTTTACTCTCAGATTTGGTACAAGACAAGGATATCCTCTATCACCCCTCTTATTCAGTATAGTTCTGGAATCATTGGATAGAGCCATTAACACAAGAGAGAGAAATAAAAGGGATAAGCATAAGTAAAGAAGAAGTTAAGGTATCCTTATTTGCAGATGACATGATACTTTACTTGGAAGACCCAAAAAACTCCACCAAGAAGCTACTGAATTGATAGACAAATTCAATAGCACAGCAGGATACAAAGTCAATAACCAAAAGTCAATAGCATTCCTCTATACAGATAACAAACACACTGAGAGGGAAATTAGAGGAAAAACTACCTTGTAGTAGAGCATCACAGAAAATGAAATAACTTGGAATTAATATAATTAAAGATGTCAAAGATCTCTTCAAGGAAGATTACCATACTGTGAAAAAAGAGATAGTATAATGTGGAGGGACCATAGTCTGGAAGCCTTCGTTTCTATTCCTTTTATGGATAGGAGTTACATTTCCTGTAGAATTGCTGCATCATGACTTCCTGTCACGTATTCCTTTGGTTAGACTTCCTGTCACGTGCTCATTTAGTTGATCACCTGAGTATTGTTAGCCTATAGCATTACCCTAATATACCTATGTCATTAGTGACGTTGACTTCCCTTCTCTCTGCTATATAAGCTGTATCGCTTCCTTGAATAAACGAGACTTGATCAGAATCCTGTCTTGTCTCCATTTCTCGCGCACCTGTTCTTTGTCTTCGTCAGTCCCCTCTCCTCCCCTAGGTGACCTGCGTTGACTGACCCGCTGGATGGGACAGTATAAGATTTCAAAAAATGGAAAGATATTCACTGCTCCTGGATAGGAAGAACCAACCTCGTAAGGATGACCATTCTCCCAAAATTGCTGCATAGGTTTAATGAAATCCCTATCAAACTACTAAAAACATATCTCACAGACCTAGCGAAATCATCCTTTTAATTTAATTTGGAACCTGAAAAGACCTAGACTAGCATAGCGAATCTTGCAAAACAAAGACAAGGCAGGAGGCATTACAATTCCAGACTTAAAATTATACTAGGAACCTACTGTGATGAAATCAGCACAGTTCTGGCAAAAAAACAAAACCAAAACCAAACAGAAAAACCCCAAGGATCCATGGAACAGATTAGACGATGTAGATATAACTACAAACACAATCAGTCACCTATTTTTGAGAAAGGGACCAAATGTGTTCACTGGAAGAAAGATAGCTTCTTTAACAAATGGTGCTTGGAAAACAGGCTCTCCATGTACTATAAACTAAAACTAGACCCAGCTCTATCACCATAAACTAAACTGAAGTCAAAACGGATTTAAGATCTAAATATTAAAGCAGAAACATTAAATCTCTTTAAAGAGAAAATGGTTGGAAATCTTGAAGACAGTGGTAGGCAGGGAGTTCATTAATAAAAATCAAATTGCATGGGAAATACTGCAAAAAATCAACAACTGGTGTCTCATTGAGATGTTTTTGTACGTGAAAAGAAATCACTGAACAGACTGAAAAGACAAAACACAAATTTGGGAAAAATCTTGACTAATAATTTGACAACACTGAGATACCAACTCCAGAAAGAATGGCTATCACAAAGAATCAACCAACTACAAATGTTGGAGATGCTGTAGGGAAAAGGGAACCGTTCTACACTGCTGGTGGGAATGTGGACTGGTGCAACCAGTGTAGAAATAACTGTGGAGACCCCTTAAAAAACTAGGACTGGAATTCCTATTCAAGCCTGCCATCCCCCTACTGGGAATTTTCCAAGAGGAACTGAAAACACCATATCATAGTAATATATGTGTACCAATGTTTACAGCAGCACAATTTGTGATGTTCAAATCTTAGAAACAACCAAGCTGCCCATCACTTGAAGAATGGAAGAAAAAGATGTGGTATTTTTATACAATGGAGTACTACTTGGCTACAGAGCATGAAAAACTCAAAGCCTTCATATTGAAGTGGATGTCACTTGAAGATATATTCACAAGTAAAATAAACCAGCCTCACATGGGTAAATATCATATGGACTCACTAGGATAAGAACTCAAAATAAGTAATAAAAATAGAGAGGTATAACACAATTAGAAGGAAAAGGAGAACTTGGGGATTATACAATAAAGAGAGCATAAGTTAAAAAGCGAGGAAACATGACAGGGGCAAAGCCCCATACATTTGTATGCACATTATGGTTAAAGCAATGATGCTCAGAATCTTCAGATGGTATTTGAAAGTATCAGTGAATTGGTAGGATTGTCACCCTGACTAACTATATATCATAATACCTGTGAACTAAGCAACTCTACTGAAGATAGCAATGTATAATATTATGTTTATACTTGGAATGCCTGTCATTCTGGTCTTCTAAATATGTACTGCTTTTCACCACATACCAATTGCTGTTGTACTCTCTCAAGTAAATGCTTGTTTAAAAAAAAAACGGTAATAAATGAAATCAAGAGACAAGAAAAATAATGTCATAGGACTATCCTGCTATAATGCTATATATGGCTAAATTTCTAAATTTCTGTATAAAAATTTGCAATTGTTTATTCCTACTTTAAATTTTTTTTCAAATTTTGTAGGGACTTAACGTTTAACAAATCAATACTTGATGGAAAATTCCTGTTCCATGTTATGTCTAAGTTATCTGATATTCAGACAGATAGTGAAGTTAAGTTCAGCTGCCTATTTTGTAGAGTAACAATAACGAAATTCACTTCAGGAGGGTTAACAACCTAAGTTTGCAGATCAAAAATTAAACGAAATGAAGGGCTTACCAGGACAGCCAACGTTGTGGCCCAAGTCTTTCAAGGTCAGTGAATCCTCAGGACACAGGAGAACCTGTACTGTAATAATCTGCAATTCAGTTGCATCACAGAGGAAGGTGATTGATGATGTACAGTGGGCCTAAGGAGAGTCATATAGGCAGAAAACATTCTCTCAGGCTTTCACAGAGAGCAAATTGGTCAGGCAGTGGCCATGACTCATCCACATGGTTGATGCTGAAAAGTGTCTACAATCTGTGGTACAGGGTTTCACAATGAATCCTGAAGGGACTTGATTGACCTCATCAGATACGAAAGTTGTACTTCTTTTTATGTAGGTCTTGTTTCATCTTGGTGTTAACTATCCAGCAGAAAAGTATAAAAACGAGGTATAAAAAGTAAAGACATATTAATACGCTGAGTTGTAGAAGGCTCAAGTCAACAACTTCTGACATTATGGAAAACCCACTACTATTATGGCCTACCAGACTATCTTGGAATATTTTGCTGAATTCTTTCACTTACAGTAGTGCAATGACAATGAAATACCCTTCTCTGACAAAACTAAACAAAAAAATGGGATTTAAATGAAGGACCATTTTGTATGTATATATTCAAAATAGGATAGACATACAGCTACTAACTCTTAGTTGAATTAATAGAAAGATTTTTTCTAATAGTATTTGTGGACAGGATGTCACGTCTGAAAATTGTACTATGAATAACCAGTAAGACAACAATATCCAACTATTAATTATTCAAACTGTCCTACTAATCAGTTTTGAAACTGTCTCATTGCTGTTTGTTTCTCAATAAAGTTATTTAAAGTAAAAAATAAAATTGCTTATGGGATACTCAACATTATAGTTTTCAATGAAACACTTATCCCTATGTGAAAGTTATGAAGGTTTTTCCTTATTTCTTACACTTTCTTTCTCCTTTTCTCTCATTCTACCTATCCTTCCTCTGTCTTCCACTTTGAGCACTTTCCTCCTCCCTTTCCTGTTCCTTTTCTGGGGAATTAACTCAATACTGAGAAGAACTGTGCCACAGAGGAGGCCTTTAGATGTGTATTGCTTTTGAATCTTCAAAAATGAAGCTCTTCTTTGAGGAGGAATCCATATAAATTGATTTTCCCCTATGGGTTAATCTTTATCCAACTGGCTGCCTCTTTCTGAATGTAGTGGTATTACCCAGAGAGCCGTTCTGCCCACATAGTCATTCTACATTTTCATTGTCCTTCACTTGGTTACAATAGACATACAGCTACTTTGTCTTAATTCAATGGGAAGAAAGATTTGTACTAATAATGTTTGGACAGGATATCATGTCTGCATCTTGTACTATGTATAACCACTCAAAACATAACAATGTACAATGTATCAATTATTGAAACCATCCTGCTAATCTGTTATGAAACTTTCTCATTGCTATATGTTTCTCAATAAAATTAATTAAAAAATAAAATTTTAAAACATTTTCATCGTCCTTTGTACTTTGCATCACCACACTCACCAAGTTTGTATCTATGAACAGAATGTTTAAGATGGAATAGGTATGAGTATTAAATGAAAAAAAGAGACAAGAAAAAAATATCATAGGACTGTCCTGCTACAATGATGTATATGGTTAGATATATAAATTTCTGTGTAAAAATATGTAATTGTCTATTACTAACTTTTAGTTTTTTAAATGTTTTCTTCACATTCTGAAGGGATTTAAAGTTTAACATATCAATACTTGATGGAAAATACATGTTCCATGTTATGTCTAAGATATTTGATATTCAGACAGATAGTGAGGTTAAGCTCAACTGCCTTTGTTATAGGGTAATAGTATCATTATTAGAAGCTTCTCTTCTAGAAGGTTAAGAACTTAAGTTTGCAAACCAAAAATTAGAGAAAAAGAAAGCCTGCAAGACCAGCCTACATTTTGCCCCTAGCCTTTCAAGGTCAGTGAGGACTCAGCACATAAGAGAACCAGTACTGTATCATCCTCTAACTCAGTGATGTCCCCAATTTTCTGATCAAGGAGATGATAGGGCCAAAGAAGAAAGTGATCAATGATGTAGAGTGGAATAGCTGTTAGTGCCTGTTCTTTTTCTGGAATAAGATATGTGACACTCATAAGTGAAAGTATGACTTTATTTTGGCTCAAAATGTCAAAAGGCACAGTCTTCAGGTGATTGGCTTGGATGCACAGAATTCTAAGTAGAAGGGTGTGGCAAAGGGTCAGTGTTGGCTTATGGCAGCTGGAAGCAGAGAATGGAGGAGCTGGGCAAACAACAGTCTCAGGTCACACCTATCTCTTCCAAACAGGCCCTACCTCCTAACTACACATTAAGCCACCAAAGCACCAATGGAGCAAACCGTGTGCTAAGTATGGTGTCCTATGATCAGGTCCCCTCCCAAGAACTCCACCTCTTAATTCATGAGAATTGTGGGGGTATTTTAAATGTGAGCCTTCATCGTGTGTGCATGTATATTGTGTGTGGACCCACACTACAGCTCCATGCATTGCAGCCAATGTGACTGTGGTGTGTAGTTTTGCTACACATGCGAAGAGAAAAGCCAGTGTGTTGTGCTGTTGGTGAAGAAACTCAAGACGTCTTTGTTTGTTTTCATAGAATTGCCTCAACAAAGCCAGGTTATAGGATCATTCTATTTAAAGATGCTGAGATTTTACTGCACAATAATGAATTCTATAAGAAAAATTTTTATCAATCATGTTGTTTCAAGCATAATATTGTCTAATTATTTTGTAATTGCCTAATTATTTTATAATTATTATGTAATTCCCATTAATCTGTTGATGGGCATCTAGATTGCTTCCAATATTTGCTATTACAAATTGTGCTTCTGGGCTGGGGAGATGGCTCAGTAGAATAAGCACTTCCCTGGCAAGCACAAGGGCCTGAATTCAATCCGTGGTTAGGAGAAAAACAAATTGTGCTTCTGTAAAAGAAAATATACTTTTTATATATTATGGATATGAGCACTACTTTGCCATTAAGAAACATAAACTTGAGACATTTTAGATAAGTGGAGGCACCTTGAGACCATACACTTAACTGAAATAAATCAGAAACATAGGTTTAACTATTATATTTTTTTGTTTGGTAAAGAAAAGGTCTAAATAAGGACCAAAGTGGATGATAGATATTGAGAAGAAAGAAAAAACTATTCAAATTGGAGGATAACAAAGAAGAAGTTGGGGAAAGGGAAAAAGAAAAAAGAATGAAAGGAAAACATGGCAGCAAAGATTTTGTAAATATGGAGGGGTGGAAGGAAAGGTGGGAAGGAGATTGGGGGAAAAGAAACAAGATATACTATCTAAAGGTGCAAAATCCCTATTATTATTGGGATCCATATGGTTAACAAATACATAATAACAAAAAATCAAGTTAAAAAAGAGTACTTAAAATTCCTATGTTGTAAAATAAGAAAAGAGGACTCCTGTATTGAAATAAAAATGATTTAAATAGCCAACTTCAAAGCTTTCCATCTTACTAACTTTGAATCATGTCTTAGCTCACTTTAGCTCATGCCAACCATATTACTATACATTTTAAAATAATTAAGAACAAATACAGCAAAATGGCATCATAAATCTGTTAATTGCTGTGTACAATTATAATTTTACTCAACAGATCTTGACAAAAGATCTCAAGTCTTTGTAGTACTTTTAAAAATGATTTTCAAAAGAGCTTCAAAAATGATTTTGAAAATACTGGAAAAATTATTGCTTCACATTCATCCCACTCATGAGATTCGCTGGATACAGAAGGGGGCTCTGAATATGGCAAGTGTAATAGATACAGGCTGATGGAGCTCAAGGAGGTGCCGCTTCACTACCTGTGCTTTAACGCCTGTGTCTCTTTGAACTTGGTTTCCTTACCTATAATTAGACATAATAATATGTCTCCTGGGTTGCCGTAAGAATTAGCAACATAATGTGAGAGAAATAATCTTTGTCAACTGTAAATCATCTAGAAACTCTGTAGTTAATTTGAAAACGTTCTCCGTCTAGGGTCTGGGGTCTTGATCTAGCCAGAAGAGTTATCTTAAAGGGGAAATGAGAATTCATGAATGCAGAGCCACTAGCAGTCTGAAGGGCAGAGCTGCTACTACAAAGAACAAAAGGCTGTTGCCATAGCAAAGGGACAGTACTCTGACCCACATGCGTATGGGATGGCAAGTTTTTGAAAATTTCTTTGTAATGTCTTCCTTCTTTGTAATCCTGACTGTTTCTACCAGAGGAATAACATCGTGCAGTTTGTCATGTTATGGTAGTTCGATGGTCACATTTACTAGACAGCTAAGATACCAAGAAAGTCAACTCCTTAGAAAGACAGGTAACAGAACAGGGTTTGTCAAACACCAAGTACAGATACAATTATGCTTCAGGGAAATTCAAAGTTTTTTCTAGGTTGTGTTGGTCTCAACCTACTATCCTTGAAATATCTATGACAGGCTTCACTAATTTTGGTCCTATGTGTCTTGATATAGATGTTCATCAGACAGATTTCCAAAAGGACCAATCCATTTCAGCGTTTTGGAGCATGATTCCTTTTCAGGTGTTCATAGTCCAATTTGATGACCATGACAAAAAGTATTCCTTGAGGTAACTTTGTCCTTATATAATGGGACAATATGGTGACATCCTGGGAAACACAACAACCACAGATCTTAAAAGCAAATGAGTATCTCTGCTTTGGAATCACTATAAATACCAGGCACATCCAATAGAGACTTTCAGATGTATTTTTTGGATTATTTTTTAATTTTTCAATCCCCGCTATCATAATGAAAAATGATAATTATATGATCACCTTACTGCATTGTAGTCTGCACTCATATTTATAAGCAATACTCTGACTCAATCTATTGCATAGCTTACATATACATTCAAAGCTGATTTAATGCAAATAAAATTTATCTTTATGCTGGTCCTGGAATTTGGTTCATCACATATGATAATATTATATTTTTGCATAATTTCTCTAATGATGTTCATCGTTTGAGCAGTAAA